>PNEQ01119753.1:0-15858 GCA_003012365.1 Medauroidea extradentata
GTGACAGGCATGTCTCGCTAGTCAACCAGCCACTCCAAACTTCAACACTGCCTTCTATCATACACACTGTGACCCTGCCATAAAGCGGGAACATGAAGTAGTGTATATATGTATATATATGTATATAAATTACACGGGCCGTCGGGTGACAGGCATGTCTCGCTAGTCAACCAGCCACTCCAAACTTCAACACTGCCTTATATCATACACACTGTGACCCTGCCATAAAGCGGGAACATGAAGTAGTGTATATATGTATATATATGTATATAAATTACACGGGCCGTCGGGTGACAGGCATGTATCGCTAGTCAAGCAGCTGGCCCTATCTTCACCCCGGCCGTCTCTCATACAGTACACACTGTTACCCTGCCATAAGACGGGGACATATAGTAGTTTATATAATATCTTAATATATAAAATGAAGTGTCCTGTCACACTCACTCGCTCATTGACTTATCAACGGACAGCCTAAACCGCTGGACCTAGAACCATGTAATTTAGAGGGAAGTTTCCCCTTGTATCGTAGGCAACCATTAACAATGGATTTTTCGAAATTCTATAATTCAGGGTGTGAAAAGGGGTGAAATGTGTTTTCAAAGAATCCCTGATATCTCATTAACCGGGAAAGCTATCATAATTTTTTTAACTTCATATTTCCCAAAAAAAAAAATGCATATCGGCGAATTTTTCGATTTTGCGGTATTCGAAAATTAAGAGGGTGAAAGCCGTAAATTGTGTTTTTCATTAATCCGTGATTTCGCCTAAAACATTTCAGACAGTGTGGTGATTTTTTTCTTTAAAATTTATGCTTAAGTAAATAACTAAAAATTATTTTTATAGATTTTTCGAAATTCGTTTTTGAAAGTTCTTAAAAAATAAAATATGCTTTTGATTAAACCCACTTCTCCTAAACCAGTTGAAATATTGAGATGGTTTTTACTCTAAAAACAATCTTTCGTAAATACAAAAAAATATGTTTCAGGATTTTTCGAAATTATTCCTAGAAATCTGTTAAAAATATTTAACGTGTTTTCAACTAATCATCTGTACCGCTTATACACGTTTAGACATCGTGATGATTTTTTATAAGGATGAAGCTTGTGTAAAATTCTACAAATCAAATTCAGGATTTTTTGTATTTCGTAAATTAAGTGATAAGCAGTAAAATGTTACAGTCACCCGAAAAAAGAAAATGATCGTGGTGAAATAATTCAACAGTCGTTTCATTTTACAAACATACTCATAAATAAAACCTCTTTGGACTGTATGTAGCCTGTAAATACGAAAGGATTATCACGGCCTGCCTTTAAACATTCACTCAGGTACTGTACAAAGTTTGTGGTGTGGGAGGGTTGGGGTTACGGGTTCGTATCCCGTGCAATACTTTGCGATGGGAATTACTATGACATCATACGAGCATATTGCGTGCGCTCTTTACGCTGAGCTAAGACAATTTATCGTTCACTGTTATTAAGTACGCTAGCTGTTAAATGCCTTCATCGCATATTTTATCCAGAGTTACAGCTTAAATTACATAATTTCACGCGTGCAACGCCGCAGCCGGGCAGCTAGTATACATATATTACATGGGCCGCAGGGCAACAGGCGTGCCTCGGTAGACGAGCAGCGTACCAACCTTCACCCCGGCCTTCTCTCATAGACACTGTGACCCTGCCACTTGGCACTATCTTTAATTTTATGCGTCTTAGTTTGCTTTAATAGTAGTTTAGAAAGGTATTATATTGATAAATTATCGTTTCTCCTTTTAATTATTTCAACAATTTTTTTTATGTCTGTTTATGTTGAATATCAGTAAAATACTACGATATTGTATCTTTCCTTTAATTATTTATAGTATATTGTGATGTAATGGCAACTTTATCCGCATTCTGAAGTAGGGAATTAAATCAAGTTTGTGTTCTTTGAGTTTGTTCTACAACAATAGGTAAATTGCGTACACATTTGTGAACTTTACAAGAACCACTGTCACGTTCATTAGTTATATTAAAACACTTTGTGCTATTAGTTCCATAGAATCTTAGTAAGATATATTTAAGATGAAAGTTCTAGTGATATTGTTTTATTACTTTATAGATGCATTACTTTCATCGTTATTGATTAACATAAATTTAAAACTTGTATATTTTATAACCGCACATGAGTTCGACTGTTGTCGATGCCATAGATCTCAGAGCACTTGCGATATGCTGAGTTGACCGTCATCTCTTTCATCTCTGATAAATGTACTGACATTGATGTGTTTTTTTACATTATGCTTGCCTTTCGCATGAAAATTCGAAAACTTAGCTGAATCCGTCTTTGGGTGGGTTTTTATTATGTTTATATCGCTCGGTGTTCTACCAGTGTTACATTTTTCTCTATTTTCATGCTATTTTATTTTATCGTTTGTATAGTAATCCTCGCTGCCGGACTTGGTGTGGCCATGCTGTAACCATGATGTTGTGAGCTGATTAGTTGTATGCTATGACGTGATGGCATAGTTTTCTCCTCAGCCCTACCTTCAGATACGCCCTCGGAGGACCTGAGTGACGTCCATGTTTAAAAATCAGGAAAGTCTTTCTTTTTCATACATTTGACCATCACCACCATGGAGCATGTTTCGGCCGCGCTAAGATCTTATTTTTTTAACTTAACAATGCATAAAATGTGTTAAAATTATTATCATCAAGAATTTCCTTTAAGTTAAAATTTTAAATAAATACAAGTGTGCTATGGGGAAGTGTATTTTAACCTACATAAAGTATTCGACGCGACACAGTCTGTCAGTTCCTTTTAAGCTATTAAGCTAAAAATTCTTAACTAACTAAATTAACAATTTTAATTACTTAATTTCTTTTTTTTTGTTAAGATGTGCGATATGTTATAAGGAATTTAATACTCATATATATCACGTTAATGTTGTTACTTGTGTCGTGCCCTCCAAGAGGCAAGTGGGTACAAGAAGTACTCCAAATAAAATATTTAAGTTCGACAAATGAAATTTATTACACGCAAAGCAAAATAAAAAAACGTAACAAAAAGGTAATTTCTTACTGTTAGCAATGCAGATTGAAGATGCTGACAACAGACTTAGCCAAACTAAGTTTAATGTTAGCAAATTTATTTAAACTTCTGAGAAGTGTTGTGGACCGTCGTGGTGCTGAGCTCTTCGGCACAGGCGGCTAAGATTCTGATGTCTCTAGTAGATCAGTGCAGACTGGGGCGAGCTCCAACATTCCAGGCCTTCATATACTAGTTTGGACAGGCCTCCTCTCGGCATCTATTGGATGTAAACCCCCTCCTCTTGAGTTATGACCTAATATGGGAGTTTCATTGGCTGTAGTACGGGACCATACTGGTTATGATAAAAAGTGGTGTAACTCAAGCATGTGACTGTGACTGGTCACAAACAGGACGTCATGTAATAGAAAGTTCCCGTCGAAAAGTGGTCTGAAGTTACCATGATGAAAATGTATCACGCCACATGGACGACAAACAAGTAGCCTATAAAATTAGCTCAACTGGTCGTCTGGTTCCACTGGAGTAAGATAGCGACTACTACTACTGCGTTTGATGAAATGTGCGGCACGCTGAAGTGCCGTGGCATGACATTGCTCCCCTCCAAAATTAGATTTTGTCCCCAAAAACTTGTGAACGAAGTGAAGAAGCATACTTGGTTTGGTTGAGCTGGAGTTAGGAGACGACAGCAAAATGAGTGATGTCTTGCTATTGAATCTGTCGTATAATAACATTATCTAGTGCTGCTAGCTTTGACAGGAACTGAGGATCAGTACGCAATCTTGAAGTGTTGGTCAACGTCATAATCTTGCTCCTCTGGTCGCCAACATACATAGTTATTCCTGCAGTGTTCATAAAGGCTTGGCGTAGCTTAATAGCTCTGTAGTCTTCGTTTTTTGAAGCTGAATGAATTCGCTAACAAAGTTCAAGCAGTATAACATTTCAAAACAATCAGTAGTGAATTTACTATTCAACCATATCAAATTCAACTAAACCCGACTTCAGTCTGTAAAAGGGATACCTGCAACAGATTCCTTCATCAATTGGTTTACATTATATATGTTCACATTACAGAATTGAATTCTGAAACAAAATAATACACAATTATTAACATGCAATGTTAAACACTGAATGCACCAGTACTCTTTTTGAAATATTTCCTCAAAACATTTTAATCTTCTAATAATGTATTTCATTCATGTTATTCGTTCAACTTCAAGCAGTTTATGTATTTGTTTCATTAATTATATTTAAATTTTAGAGTCTTTCATTCAAGAGTGAAGAGGTTTTCGTCAGCGCTTAACTTCGAGGTCTTTAGTGTTGGTGAAGGGTGACTTGATGTGAGAATGGAGCAGTGCCGGATTAAAAGAGCGGGGGAGACGGGAGATCCCCGAGAATACCCATCGGCCAACGCGTCGTCAGGCACGATTCGCACATGCGAAAATCTGGAAACCGACCCCGCCGGGAATCGAACCCGTATCGCGTTGGTGGGAGGCGAATGGTCTGACCATTCAGCGACAGCGGCCCCTTCTTTCATTCATGTTTATTTGATTTGTATTTATGTATATTTTGTAAGTGAATGTCATAAATCATCTAACCTATACATTAACATGAAATATCAATATGAAATACATAAGCAAACCTTTTCTCATTAATTTTCAATGTCTTTATTTCTCTTGTTACTCTTGCTAACTGACACTTTTATTATCGCACATATTGATTCATCGATTTACTCTGCTTTCTTTTCACAGTGTTCACTACACAACACTTTCATTAGTTACTGCGTATCACCGCATTCTGACTGAAGCATGTAGTGACAACTGGAGTGTTCCTATGAACTGCAACTGGCTGCTACACTCTATGTAGAAGCTCACACATCTCGATGTCCTCGGTTCGACCCTCGATCGGTGCATCCGGAACAGCATTCGGTGGGCGAGGTGTGGCAACCTTACGTAGACATCTTGTTCCCAGGAACTTTAGTTGACATCTCAGGCACAGCAAGACGATGGCAATGACACTCAAACTCAGGAAAACTAACATGAGTGACAAAGGTTTCCCAACATGGTGATATGCAATTTTCTGCTTCACGAGACTTTAAATTTTCTACATAAGTTGGTTAGATCTGTTTTTTCATCAGTATTTATTTCAGCAAGGTCTATTTTAAAATCAGTTTCGGCAGATTCAATTTCAATTTTATTCGTTAGTTAACAAGGACGTTATGCTTGACAATTTAGCTTCTTTAATGTTGTATTTTACTTTTGTTACTTTGTTACTATGTGGTAATGACTGAACTTTGTCATTAAGAACCATACAATTACCCACCAGTGACAATTTACCCTGCACCTCGATCCACTTCTCCTCTTCTATAGAACCACTTCTATTAGGACATATATTTGTTACTTTCATTTTCTCTGACACAGAATATAACCAGCTGTCTCCATCTACAGACCTTATAAAGACTGGCATAAACTAACTACTTAATATTCCTCTCTTACACAAAGTATTATCTTGCATAGTCGAAGATATAAGCGTATTTGCAAGACAATTTGGAACCTTAACCGAATAAGTAGCTTGTACATACAACATTACTTCCTACTTTACAATCTCCTATGTCTTTATTTATCATTTGTGCATAGAATTGTCTATTTTTTTTTAAGTTTCTCTATAAGAATGATTATCTGAACATACCTATTCAAACTTTTCTCATACACTGGAAATAGATATGCCTTATATACTGTAAAATATCAGTTATTCGACTTCAATGGAAATTCAACAATCAGTTGAACACTACCAGATGTAGCTAACACATGTACTTTGTTATTTAATAATAATTATAAAGTTGACATAGTTCTGTACCTGTTATCAACGTCTTGTCAGAACGTAATTTCGAAGCTGTACCTTTCAGTATTTTTGACAAGTTTCCGGGAGTAAGCATAATGCTAGGAAGTCTTCCCGTTGGTATAATATCTAGAGACGTTTTAATTTTAAATATCTCCTGTTTAAACAACTGAAACATTAACTCTAATTCTCGCATCAAACTATTATATCTGATAATTGCATTGAAGCTTATTGCGACATGTTGTATTCTTCCTGACATAACTTCACTAGTTCCAAGACTATGAGCTGAATTCTTGGCTAATTCATTAAAAATTTTCGCGTTTCTCTCAATTTATGTCATTTTCACCTTTCACGCACGTCAATTGTTTTTCAAATAAATGTATAAGTTTCTCCTGTTTATCATTCAATTCACTCGTTATTTCATGTATCCCTACATAATCATCATTAGTAATGGTTCCAAAAAGGAATGTTTAAACTGAACCACGTACATCAATTATACCTCTCTTCGATCTAGCATTTCCGTTCGGCAATATTAACAACAACTCTAAAATTCCCACATCTAGCTCATATATAATTTTCTCCAGGACAACAGTTTCATCAAATAATCCCTTATGATCTGTGTACACACCATATTCTACATTCTTGATATCCAATAATTGAGTTTTGAATCTGTGAATAACCTGTCCCAAATCCCTAATGGGTAGATCTAGCACAATCGTTCATTTGTCTCCAGTCAATAGCACATAATTTTCTGTATTAAATCATGTCAACTCCTATAGTATGGTCTGCATTGGAAACCAATAAATCGTGCGTTAGTAATTCTCTTCGCATTAATTTACCTTATTACATACATATATGTGTACTTATTTAACATACCATTTTATAATTACTCATAATTATTTAACTCATCATTACTCTCATTATTTTCACTCCGCTCTGTGATATTTGTAGCACTAGAACTTTTTAAGCGCAAGTTATATCTCTCATCTCGAGTTTTTTGGACCTAATTTCGTAAACATTTCGGCGGTTCCCAGGAGTCGTGTCTGTAAATATCATAATTTTCCTCGTCATTAATTTCTACAAGGCTCCGTTCTCAAGGGATTTCTGTAACTATCTCTTCTACTTCACTTATTTCACTTAGAAAGGGGCGCGATGTGGGATAACTTTCACTATCTTTAGACTCTGTTTCTCATTCTCCATCTCCTAGCGAATCACCCCTACTGTCATTTTAAATAAAAATATGTGCATTTATTTATTTTACGATATCATGATTTTCGTCTAGATTCCGCGGATCTATTTCCTTACTAGAATCACTTGCTTCCACAATTATAAGTAGAGACCTGAAAAAACTTCGCGTTTTGTTTTGACCCCAAGCTAGAACTCCAGCAACTGTAAGTTCATACGACTTACGCAACTGGCTCGTGACTTATTTGACACTTCCTGGAAGTCTCTTAGCCAATAGTACAGCAGCAACTAAATGCAGGCCCATATCAGTGCATCATCGAGCAGCCAGTGAGCAGATAATGTCTGCTTGAATACACACATGTTCTTGGAGGCTAGCCTACATGTCAGTGTACACGCGAATTATTTTCGGTCTCTAATTATGGGACAACCTTGTCCCACGCCTAACTTGGCTAGTTTCAACCTATCACTTTTGACTTTTATCTTTTCTACTAAAATTTCACACGTCGTTTCACGTAATTTACGCAGTACTTCACGAGGTCCAGACCAATACTTATGAAACTTGGATACTTTATCCTTCTTTACAGTGGGTGTATGCAAATATACATAATATCCTATATAAATATTTGACATCTTTATTTTCTTATCGTATTGTACAATTTGTTTCTGAGAAGCTAGCGTATTCCTTTGCCTAGCTAATTCGCGAGCGTCTTTCAATTTTTTTCACTTAACCTTTTCACGTAATCACCTGCAGCATTACCCCTCTGGTTTGTCATTTTCGGACAACTGAGCTCCCCCAAGTGTGGTAACCTGATTTCCTTCCCGTACAACATAAAATATTGACTTGTATACCGTAACAGAATGTGGAGTAGTCCTGTATGCGTGAACTGTAAATGCTAAGTAAACCTCCCAATCACTACCATATTCATTAACATAATGATATATTATGTATGCTAGTGTTTGGTGAAGTCTGTCAACACGTCCATTACTTTGCGGTCTAAATGCGGTAGTTTGAAGCTTCTTTACTGTCAACAATTTACACGTTTATAATGTTAACCTTGATACAGAATTTCTGCCTTGATAAGTCAACAATTTCTCCGGGCAACCATGTTTTAATACTATCTGCTGTACAAAATATTTTGCTACTGTCTCAGGGAGAAATCATGAATGAGATGATTTCGTAACGCATGTTGTTTTTTTTAAACTTAGTTAGTTAAATATTTGGTGTTTATTCCGTAAAACGTATCCAGCAGTATAATAGCCATTAAGTGTACGGATTGTAGCTTCACTATGATTAGCGCGCACAAAGTTTTTGGAGAAGGTGAAAGTAAGTCGGTACAATATTTCGTCGACAACATAATATTCGCCTCGTCCACCGAATGTCAGAGGTGCGGACGTGGGCTCACCAAAGTAGTCATGAACAAAGTAGTGTTTTATTGATGCCGCAGACGCAATTCCGACAGAACGAAATGTAATTTCAAGCTGTCTGCTAGGACAGGGACGTTTTTTGAGCAGTCTAAACTGTCGCTGAAGAATATCTTGCAGTTTCTGTTGATGTGGTGTCTCCGCGTCAGAGGACCATCGTCGAGGAGTTACTAAGGTCGGCCAAGACCGTGATCGAATGGTCCAGCATCTGCAGGGACATTTGTATCAATAGGCTCTATTCAAACATACAAAAATAGGTGGGTCGGGCACAGACGTAAAGATCGATGAGTTTAAGCTGGGCAAAAATAAAAGTTTCGCAAGATCGAGGGGTAGTGGGTTTTCGGCGGCGTCCAGACACGTCCGAGTTCTTTTTGGCTGCGGTCAACAATAGGGATGCAGTATCCTTGACCAAGAAAATCAGAAAGAGTGTGAGACCGGGAACCACCATAGTCTCGGACCGCTGGCGAAGCTGCAAGTCCCTGGACACCAACGGCTACCGTCACCTGCAAGTCAATCACAAAAAAGAATACGTCTGCAACGAAAAGAGCGGCGCGGTTCATCGCAGAAGCCTGGAGCGGCTGGTTGGGGAGAACTTGACCGTGCACACCCAGACCATCGAGAGAAATTGGTGTTCCATCAATTACAGCATCCAGTGCATCGGCCGACGGTTAAAGTACTGGGAGGGCTACCTAGCAGAAATACACGTGGAAAAGGAACTATCCCTAACCAAGCCGACTGCACTCGTTGTTTAAGTACGCCTCTACGATGTACCCGCCGCCCGAGACTGTGGATGCTGTTGTCTGCATCGTACATTTTTCGAATAAATTTTGAGCATAACATTTTCTAACGCAGTTTTAATTCGTCATCAGTAAAAATTGCAGTGAGTTTCATTATTGCATGTTGCAAATAAATAGCAGTTATAGAGTTGAATGCATCGCATGTTTCGAAAACAAGGAACAAGTTCTGAATCGTTTATCAGTGTTTGGAAACTGCGTTCGTTTCCTGGAAGGATATATATATATATATATATATATATATATATATATATATATATATATATATATATAATGTCAGCATCTGTTAATTTTTCCAATACTATATCTTTAGCAGAATTGCAAAATATAGAATAGTCTTTGAAAATATAAGACACCTAGCAATTAAACATTCCTAACAAATTTGTAGTGGCAGTAATTTTTTTGCTTCTTATGCATATCACTAAAAATGTAACTATTTTTGACGAAGAATGAAACATTACAAAAATATATACATATTAGCCATTAAATTTTATTTGGAAATTTGGCACGCAGCAGTCACTGTATTCCATGCAGCATCTGCTTATGCCTGTGCCACAACTGTTGCACGGGCAGTAGCAGGTCCCGCTGCAGCCATTGCTGGTCCAACTGCTTGCCTGGCTGCTGGTCCTGTTGCCGGTGAGCTGGATGTTTGTCCTGTTGCCAGTGACCTGGTTGCAGGCCTAACTGCCGGTCCTGCTGCTGGTCCTGTTGCCGGCCTGGCTGCTGTGCTGGCTGGCTTTGTTGCTGACCTGGTTGCTAGCCTAGCTACTGAGCTGGCTGATCTTGTTCGTCTTCGCCATCTTCTGCGTCGCCATCCTCGATCACCTCCCCTTTGTTTTCTTCAACTATGTTTGCCGTCTCGGTTACCTCTAACTTCACCGTCAGAAATTCCTATGGTCCAGTTAATGGTAAACTGTCTCGTGGTGGTGTTCTCATCTTTGCCGGGCCCGAACGGGTGTCGTCTAACCACCCTCTTTATTCTAATAAGCCCCGTCGACATGATTTTGACTGCAGTTGATTGTGTACTACTGTTGTTTAGCCTTCTAGACCGTGGCGCACATAGTTTCAGTTTCCATCTTTCCCCCCCCCCCCCCACACACACACACCATTTGTGCTGAGCTGCAAGATTGAATATTTTTTTATCGAAAAAACTATAGAGATAGGTTGCGGCACTCCGATCTTATGTCTGCAGAAATGACGAGACGGATAAGTGCGTGTGTTGAGAGAGAGACACTAATCGCAGCCAACGAAAAAAAAATCCACTAACAAGTGTTACATGTGAGAAATATAACAATGAAATGTATAAAAAGCTATTATTTATATATTTGCTCATCACATTTCATCTATATGAAAAAATTTGTCACATGCAATTGTTAAAATCAATTCTTGTTATTTCCGACAGTAAAGTTTTGGTGAGTATGTAAATCGGTACATTTCCACCAGAGACTGGGGCTTGATGACTAATGAAATTATCAAGGGTTCATCTTCCACCATTCACTACGCCACTTTTTTTTAACCTACACATTGGAATACTCGACAGCAAAGTTTTGCTGAAGAGAAACAAAATTTTTAAATTATAAATCAGGTACATTTCCACTAAAGAATGTGTCTTGGTGACTGACAAAGAGTAACAATACACTAAAACCATTTTCAGCACGTAATATGCACATATGAAATATATGTGTTATTATAATGTAGAGTGTTAAAATGTCAACTCAGACAATAGCTCTCTTATTTTCGGACAACACAGATTTGAGGGAAAAAACTGTTTTTATGGCTAGTGAGCTGTGGTAGGTAAAAGAAAAAAAATACGGGAGAGAAAAGGTTTCTCGGTGAAAGCTGTTTGAACTGGACATGAATATTTAAAGGTAAACAGGATACATTACTGAGGTCTAAAAATTTGAGTATGAGCAACAATATATATATATATATATATATTTGACGCGGTGTCAGAACGAAGTCAGGTTATATCGTACAAGTGTGTATTCTAAAAAAGAAATGTGTAGGAGAAGGGATGTGGTTTTTCTGAGTGCTCCCAATGCCTAAAATTTGTAATTGCAGGCAACCAACGAAAATTGGTGCTAGAAAGAAAGTGTGTGTGTTTTGAGAGAGCTATTAGCTATGTTTATAGCTATGACGTATTAGTTGTTAAACAAATAGCTATGTATATATAAATGAATCCCTATTTCCCTTGGTTACGCCATCACGCGTGAACGGCTGGACCGATTTCACTATTTTTTTGTTGTGTTTGTTATTGTCAGGAGAAGGTTCTTAATTTTAAAAAAAATTAAAAATGCGCAGAAAATTAGAAAATTTAAGAATACTTAACAACCATATAATATTATTTCTAATTTAACCTTAGTGCTTTGGACAATATTAACATTTGACAAAGAGGATGTAAAAAATCTGAATATCGTTTAAAACAAATGCTTTCATCGGAGTTATTTTATTGATAAAAAATAAAGAAAGAAAACTGAATTCCTTAGTGTACATCACGGTTAGTTCAGATCCATTACGCCTTGAGGATGCTAAACAAATACAAACATTGTTTTCCATAATTTTGTCTTAACGATGACTATTGAAATCGAATTGTTATAATTTATTTAAAAAAATTGTGTTTATTATTCTAATGCTTTATGATATACAATATTCTTAGTATATAAATAGTTTTGTTGGTATTCCGACACGGGAACAGGCGACATATAACTGGCCATGTGAAAAACATGGATTTTCAAGAAAACAAACAAAAAAGAAAACAAACACTTAGGGACTGCCGTTGAGATTTATTTATCGACATTAATTATAACAATTCGATTTCAATAGTCATCGTTAAGACAGGACAACGTCTGTCGGGTCAGCTAGTATGTTATATTTTACATTTTTAATAATCAACTTCCAACAGTAGGCCCCTCCGGTATCTCCGAGTCATTAATAGGTATTTTAGGAAAGTATGTTTTGGCCAATCAGAATACAGGTAATGCGAAATTCGGCCAATCAACTTGAGTATCATTTTGTCAGTGGTGGTGGTCTTGTTTTTTCAGAATGCACTAATGGAAGTGGTTTAAAAATCACTTCATAATTTGACTTGAAAGAAAATATCAATTTTTTAGATAACAAAAAAAAAAAGTGTTTGAAAAATACAGTACTGAGATCATGAATTTGACCCATTTCCTTTTGTAACACAGCTGCGAAAGTGCTTGTTTATCTCTTTTCATGAAGAAAATTTGTGCTAGCTAAACAAGTTTTTCTTTCCTCTCTGAAAAAAAAATCCCAGTTCATGAAAGTTACCTTTTTTCTTGTATGAAATACAAGCAAAATTTGTGCTAGATTAAATTATTTTTGTCCATCTCCTGTCAGATTTTATGGCAGAGCATACAAATTTTAATCAGAAAAAAAAATCATTTTCTGTGTTTCTAAAATACCATGCGAAATTTTGTATAAATAACACAACCATTTTCACCGAAACAAGACACAAGTACAATATTTGGTATAGACAATTGTTAGTGTCGAATATTTGGGTTGTGGTGGCTTCGACGTTAGTAAAGCCCTCGTCAGGCTTCCTGACTTTGAAAAACCATTTCAGTGTAAAGTTATGTCGTCGTCGTTGAATATTTTGGTCCGAGGAAATCACGTTAAAAGTTTTTTTTTCTTTTTGATTGGTATTAAATTTACTGCACTATGTGTAGACCTCACAAACAGTTTCTAAAGATCTTAGTTCCACGAATATAAGGCCTAGTGGGAAACTTACAAAATTTTCCGAAGCGAGTATGAATGTGCAATGTTTACTTCGTTAGAATCTTTGAGAAATGCATTTAGTCCATTGGAGACTGCAGACGACAATGTTAGAAATATTTTATTGCAACTGGACTTGCATTTGTTGTGGCTTGCCTACGACCTGGAAGGTTTCAAAACCAACGAAAATTTTTCAGAGTACTGCGACGCTATTTATAGGAAAAGTCGAGTGGATAACTGTATGGATGATGTGTTTGCTAACGTATTTGGTTAAAATGTACCCCACATAATTGCCAAAATCGAAGGTTTGCTAGCTCAATATTATGAAAGGTTTCCTTCACATAGTGTAGTGCGCCAAAAAAGTAGCGTAAACACTGTTTGGTAGTTAAGCCCGAGAATAATACAGTCGATGTTCTAAGTCAGTTTTTGTAAACATTGTACATTTAATGCCCGATACAAAGTTTGATGTAAACAACATTTTGCAAGATCTACATAATATTTATATAAATACCACTCACTTTCACACAAAACATGCAGTTTCCTTTAATAATATTGCAAATATAGGTTTCAAAAGTTTCACCGTGGTTGTAAGCTTTCAGGTCTGAGTGAAAATTTCAATTTTATATTAATGTTGATGACATTAGGCAGTTTCATAAGAGCGAGAAACGTAAGGCAGTTTTGAACTGGCAAGGCAAACGACGAATAAACATGACAGAATTTTTCGAAAAGAAACTGTTCAACGTAGTTGAAGACTGGGAAAGGTATATGGACTTTAAAAAAATGGAAATTAGGATTTATTTTCCTTCGAATATATATAAAAAATCCATTTCAGTCCATTGGAAACAACACACATTAATGTTTGAAGGCTGCTGCTCCAAATAAATGCGCACATTTTACGGCGGAAAAGCGACTGTGATGGGGTTAAAGTTGTTGAAAATTGTTATGATTTGTGTAATGTTTTGATAGAAATAAAGAATTAGAAAATTGTACAGGGAATATCATTGCCAACAAATTTGGCCAGGACGTACCTCACGCATAGACCAATGTAGGCCAGTTTGTCTCGGAGTTGAGGGAAAAAGACTATTACGAGATGTTATAAAGATCCAACGGTGAGGTGCGATACTAAAAATTAGTTTGTTGCTTAAAAAACTCGTGTGACGTACCGAACTGGGAGAGATTGATTTTGCACTCTAGAAAACTGCATTTAACTAATGTTTGGTTGTATAATTAAATTCGTGCTCTCTCTCTACAATAAATTGCAAGAGTCTCAGCGACTAGAGACTTTGGTTCGTCAGTATTTCTCCCAGTCTTCACCAGCATCGGTATCCATAGAATATTACAACGTAAAAAATGTGTATGACTTCTGTGGGGAAAAATTTTAAATTTTTCAATATGGATAAAATTTCAGCCCAAATGCTTACCTTTATCGGCAGAAAGTTTTTATTTTGTAAAATTTTCTGCTGCAAAACATTTGAATAGAATCATGTGTTGTTCTGTTTTTGACAGTCGACCTAAAGTGTGGTTTATTTGGCAGGTTTAACAGAATATGTATAATTGATTGTTTATTGTTGGATACTGGATGCTAATTAATAACCGTTTGTTTTTGTATTACGTACTTTTAGTGGGCACTGAAATTTAAATCACACGAAAAGGAGAGACAATTAAGAGTATATTTCTTGGTTTGAAGGTTATTTTGAGCAGAATTTTCCATACATATTTTTGGTTGGATAAAATCACAGCATGACTACGTTTTTGCAAATAAGTAAAGAATTTGCTACATTAAAAAAATAATTGTGAGGTGAGGCACCTCAAACCTCTTTTTAAAAAATAATCTACACGAAACATTCAGACAAGCGCCATTGCCACTACGTCACAGTGTCACACAGTAATTCAGTTTCATTATTAATGTATTATTATATCACACATAGATGTAACGTTAAATGCGATTTTTCACGATAAAATTTCGTGCTTTCTTGCGATTGTGTACCTGAAAATGAGCAAGAAAAGCATTTAGACAATTCAAAATACACGCGGAAATTCTTCAGTACTTCGTTGATTTATTTCGGCTGTATAAAAGAGCGAGTTTGTAGAAATAAACCGCAAAAGTGTCATGGCACCGACTTCGATGCGTTGCGGAATAGCATCTTGCCATCCCAAGAGCAATTGCGTTTTTTCTGCACGGAACAATTTCATTTCGATTTCATTCCCACTCAAGAATAACATAATGGAATCCATTATGAAATGTCGAGCAAATTTGTAATGGAATAATCTCGCAAAATTTCAAGGATTGGCCCCCTGGACGTGGAACTCATGAGGAGACTTTGTTCATGCAGTGTTGCCACATTGTGCAAGTAACTAGTCGTACAAAATTTTACCACTTACTTTTTCGTGTCCAATTAAGCTCAGGATTTTGCGTCGTGTATTTACTATGCGTTTGTTTCTGATCATCTATGCACGCTTGTGTGTGTGTTTATCCGTATGTAATTATGTCCTACTGTACGAGTTAGCTTAGTGAAAAATACAACTCGTATATGGCAGTGTAAAGTACAATGTTTTCTCTTTACTTAACCGGGTTGCTTACTTGTCCTTCATCTATTAAATTGCTGCCTTAAGGCTCCGCTACAATTGATTTAGCACAGAAAATAGCACACGCACAGACACAGAACACTCGCACAGCACAGAGCTGCAAACTACAATTGAAATAGCACACGCACAGAAACAGCGGATGTTGTTGTTAAAACGAAAACAAGCTACACCGGTAAATAATACACGTGTGTGTTGGTATCACTGATTCTGAATGTTTATATTGTTACCGCCTTTCGTAAATAACTGCTTTGTTTATTTTATAATACAAAAACGAGTGCAA
>PNEQ01119753.1:15958-38191 GCA_003012365.1 Medauroidea extradentata
ACTTCGGCGCGAATTTTTACAAAGGTTAGTCAAATTAGTTTCCATTTTCACCCGTGTTTATTTACTTTTGAACTCAGTGGTATCCATGTTCTGATTGGCTGCGCACGGCGCACAGCGCACACGCACAGAATTTTTAGGATTTAGCTCAACTTTCTGTGCGCCGATCCTGTGCTATTTTGCCGTGCGTGTGCTATTTGTGGTTGTATCGTGTGCCACCCAAAATGCTGGGATTCAACTTTCTGTGCGTGTGCTGTTTTCTGTGCTAAATCAATTGTAGCGGAGCCTTTATGGTTGAGGTCACGACATGGGCGGAATTGCAAAGTTTCTTATTTGAAAGGCAGCAGTTTGGTTAGTTTTCTTCCACGCTGGCTGTTTGTTGCAGCTGAGTGCGTCGAGTGTTTACAATACAATTAGAACTTCTCATCGCACGCCACTTTAGAAGAAATGGTATCCCTAATTATTAATAGGTTCTACATGAGTAATAAATTCCAAGATTCAGAAATCAGAAGTTGATATTTATCTCACGAATATATTTGCTGTGTCCTTAAATGGTATTAGAATACTATGGCTTATTATTAATATATTAATACGTTATTATACTCCACCTTGTTTGAGGCTACGAGCAAATGAAGGAGTTTAATAAAAGGTACGCTATTTTAAAACTGCTACAGTGGAAGTAAATTATTTTTTGACACTTGAAACAAACCCTGTACTACTTTAATTTGTTTGATATTTTAATAATCATAGATACAGTAATTTTGATTTGAAAATTACTTATTTAATTTTACAAATTAAAATATTTAATAATAATAGTTTCTTGCAAAAAATTAAAACGGGTAAGCCAAAATTTCATAAGTAGCTATGCGATGCATGATTTCTAAATGATTTTCAGATGATTGTGACCTATTAATATAGACCCTTATCATTAGTGGAAAGATTTTGTACAGTTTTGATCCAGGCCTTGTGTACCATCTGAAGCTATTCCTTGTGGTCATTGGCAACGTACCTTTGTGTAGTGACATCTTTCATTAGAATGTGCCAATCAGAATAACATTACTGTTACACTTCACGTTTGTGATTTGCTGGCAGAATTCTAAAAGTGAGCGATTGACAGAGAAATTAGGCTGTGTAAATATTTGTCTAGTTATAAACCGAGATATTTAAATGTTAGTAAATTGAGTTTTTATAAACTAGGAAATTAGCAGTGGTAATTAAAAAACCAAGACTCCGTTTTTAAGAACGAGTATATTACTACAGCATTATTTAATCTCTAATCCTTAAAATATATACAGAATTAGTAAAGTAAATTCAAAATTAATTTTTTAATAAATAAATATTAGGCCTATACACTAAAAATACAAAACATGTTGTATGTAAGTTATCGGTTACATGAGTCAGAATAGACCTTCTTTCTCGAACGTGGGTAATAGTCTCTTCATAATTGTAATATAGCCAGAATTAATTGCTCTAGCGTAACTTGCTTCTGTCTGATCGATACCTTTAGCAAAAGCTTCAACGTCGGCCGCGTTTTCAGAATCTGCCAAGATAATAGGGAGAACTGTTAGTGACGTGAGGAACCCCCACATTTGTTTCCTCTTATATTCGTCCATAAGCTCCTGGAAAGTTATAGCCTTCTCTGCTTGCCCCAACAGCTGTAGTGTTGAACACAGTTCGTTGTGATATTCTCTGAGAAGATCCTCTTCATGAGCAACTCTCACGTCATCTCTGGGACTCGTGTGGATGAAATACTGAAGGTCTATGGCGCAAGAAGTGAAGCAAGCAAGCTGGAAGTCCACAAACCTGACGTCTTCGACACTACCAGTATCATCGTTGTATTTAAATAACATGTTATTGACCCACAGATCTCCATGTGTCAGTACGTTTAAGCTGTTACCTTCAGGTGACAGTTGTTGCCTTGAATCTTGATAATACTTGTCACCTACTTTTATTAACTTTGTTGCCATTTCCTCGCCACCGTTTGGCCAAACTTCCACAATATTTGCCAGAGACTTTATGCTGGATTGCGAAAAATTCTGCATACTATCTTCAAAGACTTCTTCCAAGAATACGTTTTTCTTAAAAGATTCGATAAGTTGCGGGTCCCTGGCATGCAACGCAACAGATGCTGCGTGGAGTCTGCCGAGTGTCCTCATGACAAGCAAGCAGTGGTTTAAGTCCAGTCCTTGTTTTCTGTCCGCCATTCTGAAACCTTCAGGTGCCAAGTCTGTAACAATTAAGAAGACCGGACTTCTTTCCTGGGAATAGATGTGCTTAGCTGAGAATGGCTTGAATCTTCCTGGAGCGACTTCTTCTAGGATAGCTTGGTACCTGGGCAAAATAATACTAAATAACTTGATTTCGTTTGGAAACACAGATGACTCGGCGAATTTCTTCTGCATTTCTTCCCCTGGTGGAAATTTCTTCACAATCAGAGACATGTTGGTTACTTTATTGCTGGCGCGCTGCAGCTGAAAAGAGATCCGAGCCATCTCACTCATGTACTGGTCACCCTTGCTGCTCGCATCTTTCACATGATAGTCAGTAATTAACAGTGATGGCTCGTTCTCCAGTTTCCGTAGTACGTTCTCAGTCCAGGCCCGGTCCATCCAAGGAGCTGTGTTGTCACATTTTGGGGACGGCGTCATGATTAAACCGACGATATCTGCACACAATAGTACATCAAGAATATTAGTCTGTTATAATTTCCATATTTTTCTGCGTTCCACATGAAACAATTAGAATATAAATTAGCACACATTAAAGAATTAGATCGAAATGCTACATTCGTGAGAGAGGTTAACATTCAAACTTGAATGTCACTGTGTTATAAGAAAACATTGTAGATATTTTAAATAACCCAAATAAATGTACTAGGAATTAAAATATTGTAGTAGTATTTTAATAAGTAAAGGGACAATGTGTTTAGTATTGTATGTATAAAACGGGTGTTTATTGACTGACTGACAGACAGACTGATATATTATGACACAAACCGCTGTAAACACAAACGTGAAATTTCGAGACTGAGTTCCCCTCATTAGGGGATTTTTTGAAACTCAATCTTGTAAGGTGTGAAAATATGTGGAATGTATTTTTTACAAATCGTTGATTACTATCGAACACTTCGAGATACATAGTCGATTTTAGCTTAAGGTTGATTATTACGTAAATAGCAGTAAATTAATATAAGGTCTTTCTATATTAGAATTCTCAGGTCTTTTAAAGAATTACATGAATGTTACATGAATCGTTGATTTAGCTTTGACCCAATTGGTTATCGCCGTGATTTTCACTTCGATTGGATTCATATACAAATATCTGAAATATAATTGTAATAATTTTAAAAATTAAATATCTGAAGATGGTGAAAATGCGTAAAATATGTTTTCCAGTGACACATGAAATCTGTCTAGCTAGTTGAAATATCAAGGTGTGGATTGCCTCAGAATAATGAGAACGTAGACTAAATACCATGAAAAGGTATATCAGTTACTAGGTGAAAAATTAATTTATTACAAAAAAATTTTTCTTTGTAAACATTTCTGTGCATAAGATCCAAAGACTGCGACCGTTGAGTAATGTTTATACGTGTCTTATTTACAATTTACAAATTAATCGATACGTATTGTTGTACAACCTGTATTTGTCTAGTGAATGGGAATTTTACTTATTGTATTAATTTTAATAAATATTTTCGATGTTATGTGTTGCAGTTGTTTGTAGCTCCGGCCTACAGCTTGTGAGTTTCTGGGATTGAATTTCGTGTATGTCTGTATAGTGTGCAATTTTGAATCATAAGTACTACAAGGCAGATGAAATAAGTGACATATGGATGAAGTCTTTTGTAAAGGGTGGAAACTGATTATGTAAAAATCAGTAATCTGTAAAAATTTACTAAGCAGTTCACTCAATGGTAAAGCCTAGTCAACTTAAAAGAGACTGCACTAAGAGCACTGGCTTTGACGTTTGTGTTTAAATTGTTGTGATTCAAGCCGTGTCTGGAGACTACATTCTATACCCACTTGCATGTTACTGACTGATTTGTATTCCTGCACCTGTCAGTCAAACAGTTCAACAGACATTCAGAGTTGTATACAGTCATTGACTAAAACAGATATCCTTGGAACATATTCGCGCCTCGCCGCCAAGTTTACTACTCTCTCAAGTTTATCTACAGCATCATACATATTACTATAATCCGATTACACATTCGCATTTAAGAGAATATAACTCCTCCTCGTTGTCTAATTTGCCACGGCTCAATTCTAACAAATGTTGGCTGCTTTGAGTTATACACGCGAGCAAACCCGCTGATAGACTGCTTGTTAGTAATTATTTCTTCGATTTTTTGTGTTCTATATCGGCGAAACTATTATTATTAATTTGACTGCATTTACTAACGCAGTGGTTAATCCGATAAAAAAAGTATGTGGCTTTTTGCATGCCTTTATTGTTCTCCAACTTAACTTCTGATTGTCTCCCAACAACAGTTTAGTCTCGCCACTACTCTCAAGAAAATGCTGGGATAGTAGACCATAGTAATTCACCATGAAGTGCTCAAGTTCTACTTACTTGTTGTGTAAATCTTAAAAATTTTGTTTCAGACTATTCTCAAACCATAAACCAGTTCACGCTCTTAGATGCTAGCTAAAATTGCCAAATGCTCTGTATTTAGGTCAATAAATCTTCAAAGTGGTTATCACCAGTTTGATATTCCTGACCAAGATAAACAGTATACTGCTTTTGAAGCATGCAACAAACTATATCAATTTACTAGAA
The DNA here is from genome assembly GCA_003012365.1 of Medauroidea extradentata. Lineage (NCBI taxonomy): Eukaryota > Metazoa > Arthropoda > Insecta > Phasmatodea > Phasmatidae > Medauroidea > Medauroidea extradentata. Next base: position 20,738 of record PNEQ01119753.1, read on the forward strand.
TACTGGTGTTTCTTTACTTCGAAGACAAATGGACAATGTTATCAAAACTGAAAATCTTAAAAAGTACTTTTGCATATATATATATATATATATATATATATATATATATATATATATATATATATATATATATTTGAAGCTACCGTTCGTGATAAAGTTCAAGATCATTATTAAATCCCAAAAAGATGAAATGTCTTCTGTAAAAATGACAATACAGAAAAATGAAATTATTTTCTCAGATCTATCAGTATATTGAGATACGTAATAAATGAAAATGAAATCAGGCGTGATCCAAGTCGTATCGAAGTATACTAAATATCCTACTCATGTTCAAAAGTATCTGCGTATGCCTCTCTGTGTATTCTCACATTATTCATGGGGGATTCCTAAATTATGTAAAAATTCATTTCTTGGTCAGCAATACTAATTTTTCTCTTCCTTATTTTTGTCCCTAGCTGGTTTTAAACAAATGAAACGAAATATAGAAAGATCCATTTTAATTGCCATTGAAGAGGATGTTTCAGGTGTAGATGAAACTTAAGAATATAAATGTGCTATAACTGTTACCCTGACTCAGAATTAAAGGCCAGTAGGACTTTGCTTCATTATGAAAAGTAACATTCAGATTGAAAAGTAGACCTATGAAATTTCTGAAGCTCTTAAAAAGTGGATACGTTACTTTATCTTGGGGCATTTTACTATAGTTACTAATAAAAAAATCAGTGCTGTTCATGTTTGATAACAAGGAATCTCAAAAATTAAAAGATGTTGCGTAGGAGTCTAGAAGTAGCGTCGTACTCGTATGACGTGGTTTGTTGGTCGGGAAGAGGAAGAAGTACTGCTGATGATGCTGTATTCAGACACTGCTTGGTTGTGTCTTATACTGTAAATCGGTCTAAACTACGTATTTATGCCATCCAAAAGTTACCCGAACGTTAAATTATATTAAGAGCAAAAATCTACCATATACAATTGAAGGTATCAGAAAGATATCTGTAGACTGTAAAATATGTTGTCAATTAAAACCGAAATTCTTCAAAAGAGAAAATGGAAACTTATTAAAAGCAACAAGCTCCTTCGAAAGACTGAATCTGGATTTGATATGTCCGCTACCTAGAATACAACAAACAAGAATCGTTACGTTTTGAAAATTGTCGATGGGTACTCGAGATACCCATTTGCTATTCCCATGTGCGGATACATCCACTGACTGCCATTCAAGGCGACTTATATTCATGTTTAGAGTACGATCCTACATTCAGTCATACCGAGAATAGTCTTTTATGTCAGACGAATTGAAAGTCTATCTTCATTATATAAAATAGCTACTACCTGCACTTAAAACTAAGCACCTGCTTGTCAGTGGGATATAAGTAAGACCAAAATTGTTGGAAGCTATAAGATCATTGTTTTGCACATCGACTAATGCTACCCCATAAGCGTATGTACTTGCACCAAAGGAGGTCCCAAAATAGCAATTCACTACCAAAATAGTGTTTCCAGGGAGAGTTCTCACGAAGAAAAATATTAAACAGAGCAAGTATGATCCTTTAAGGGAAGAGGTGACACTGATTGGAGCAAATCCCATGTATGCGAGAGTAAAATTATCTTATATACAGGAAATAACAGTTTCTACTCGACAGTTAGCCTCGTGAAGCTAGTATTCTCTTGGAAATTATAGGAAAATATTAACGTAGCCTCACGAAGTAGGAATTCATACAAAATTAGTAGTATCTGAGCCTTCCTTCACTGAATAAATTAAGTTACCCTGTGGAATTCCACCTTTACCTACGAAGATTGACACAGGATCCTCTCCGCAAGTTGTTGATGAAACTTCCAGGAATCTTGACTTTGAAAAGGATGATGCTCTTACCCGAAGCTCTACTCGGAATGAAAGAACCTGCACAGTTAGAAAACTTCGTCACACTCTAGGCTGAGGAGAAAGTTATGGAATTTGATGAAGCATTACCAAAACATAGTCGACAACCTTAATGGTTGTTGATTCAAGAATTTCAGGCTGTGCTAGCTAAAGTTTTGTGCTCAATAAAACTTACGAAGAAATTTTAAAATACTTTATTTTATTCCTTAGCAAAAGTTTGAGTTTAAGCTTATACATTCGTGTATACTTTGTTATCAATTCACTAAACAAGTATTATTTTTTCAATACAACGGTCAGTGACCTCATACCTTTTTTTTTGCTATACCGGTAATAAATATAGTTTAAAACCTATAGCAATAAAATTGAATTTAACCTAGTCTATTTATAATTAACTGGTTCTTGATTAAATTTTTCAGGGATACAAAACATTGTTAGTTACTGACATTTGTTATCAATAATGATTATTGTACCAATGTGTGAACCTGTGGTAGTTTGAATTTAGCAACCCTTCGCCATGGTCAATTTTTATCGGATATTAAAGAAGCGGAGGAGTTTCGTTGAACTTGTAAATTTACTCAGCAATTTTGCTGTCCTTTACGAAATTTATTTAATACTTTTTTGATAACCTTATGCAAAGGGTTACTTCATTATAATACATTTGATTGATATATCCGCTTTCAGCAAATAATTTTATATCCAGTTGTTGTTACAGTCCTCATCTACCATCGCGTAAATCAACCCCTTTTCTCTTAAAAATCATCTCCAGCGATCTTTTTCTGCTAGACTTTAGGTCAAGTAGTGTTTATTTATGCCTTCTGTAGGCCACTTTTATGACCGAGCGAGGTGGATCAATGGTAAAACGCTTGCCTTGCATTTGGGAAGCCCGGGTTTGATCCTCGGCTCCGGCCATCTTGATTTAGGTGTTCCAGAGTTTTCCAAAATCTCTCCAGGCGAATACTGGGATAGTTCCTTAACATACCCTGACCGACTCCTTCCCCCCCCCCCCGGGGTGTTGCTCTACTACCTTGTGTTGTCCGAGGCCACGTGAAAAACCAAATAATTCAAATAATATGTCTAGTAAAGTTCCTAAATTAATTAAATTTTTCTGAACTCGTTAAGTTTGATATCACAGTTAAAATATAATTTTTTATTTTTTTTGTGTGCACGATGTTCTTCGAAAGTGTTTTCTTAGTCGGTATCACAGTACATACATCCAAACGTAATTGCTGAACTCTGGGTAAGCTGTTGATTCCTACTCGTTATCTATTACAACTAGTATTCACATTTCTCTACATATTGGGCTATATCGACACGAAACATTTCAGAAATTTCTTATTTTATTCAGAGTAATTAGTAGTTCTGTAACTGATTAGCAACTCCGTGCCAAACGTCTTCTGAATAATCTGTATGAAGCTATTCCACGACAAAATTAAACGTCTTTCAAACATACCTATTTGCGAACTGAGTGCAGAACAAACATTCTAACACTTTATCAGTCACCAGAAGGTAGTTGGTAGGAAATTTTATCATCAAGTTAAATGGTTGATAAAATGGCCGCAATAGATCATTACCAATTTTCAGTTATTGATGATGGAACAGAAGTTTTGTGTATGTTAAATATTTTAACCAATTTTGGTAAAACAAGCTACCAGCCAAACTTAACAATACCTATTTTCCAGTATAAAACATATCATAATTTGAAAATTTAAGTGGAATAAAAATATTTTTCTTGTTTTAAAATTTTCACTGCAGTTAAGGAGGTCGCCTGGTGAAGAGTGTGTTTGTGTAAGCGAGACGAAAATCAATTATTGATATAGATGGTGAAATTTCGCGAATTCAATGACCTGCATGTTAGAATCAAATATCCTATGCATAATGAAGCCCTGTCTATTCGCTCATTGTCTGTTGTTCCACTGAGTAGCAGCTAGTGGACAAACGGACGGGACTTGAGTATGCATAGGATATTTTGATTCTTACATGCGTGTCATTGAATTCGTGAAATTTCACCATCTCTAATGCTGGGCTACGAGCGACACCAGCCGGCACATGTATTGTGATATTGCATTTTAGACCAAAATCTTAAGGTAACCACCTGGGTGAGCATATTTTGCGCGTTCAAGGCCTGAAAGCGAAGAATCTGTAAGGACGACACAGAATGAGCACCACGCCTCGCCCTAGTCTCTAGGCGCAAGTCACTGAACCATCGTACAGTCTTCTCGCCGACAACTAACCTCTATGAGACTTTCAGTGGTGACCCTATCATCATAGTGACGTAATTTATTTAAAGATAAAGGTGGACTGTATACGCTTATGCCTTTTATAATATTCTGCACCAAGATATACATACCTAAAATTACCGCGAAAACTCCTATTTACGAAATTTTCGCCATCTAAATATAATTATATATAGTGAGTTGTGATGAAAATTAAATGGTACGCACACGTGTAACGTTATTTAAATGATATTCCTAAGCAAGTATCACTGATGTGAGATGTGTAGTTTTACAATAATACGGCAACAACAGAAGCTCGGCGGCCTGGGCAGTTGACCACCATAAAAGCGCGCAGTGTTCCCGCCGTAACGTACTTATTGTGCGGTTTTCGGTTGTGATCACATGATTTTAATAAACTTGTCACCGTAGCAAAGTCCAATATATATGTAAACCTCAACTCCGAACAATTCCTGTACAATTGTCTTGGTAAAAAAAACGTTTGAATGGTAAAAATAAAATATATCATGGCATCTACAAAATATTTTTTGTGAGCATACACCCTGCAAACTTTGTTTTGAGGTCACAAAAGCATTTTGTTGTCAAGACTAAAATATTGTGGACACTACAAAAATTATTTTGTGGTTGCTACAAAATTATTCTGCAAGGAAGACTGCCTGCGAATTTCTTCTTATAGTGTGAAAATACCAATTGTATCTATTTATGAGGGGTTTTAAAATAAAGTTTACAATTTACGAGGTTAAAAGTCATATTCGCAAATAGTCTAAATTGTGTTTTCTTTTCTTATACAAGCATTTTGGACGCAGATATACTGGTCTCTGAGAAAAAACGTAACTGTTAACATGCTGTATGTAGTTCTTGTGCTAGCCAGGCAGCCACCTTAATTATATTTTCTTCAGTAATATGGATGTAATTGGAAGACAGCGTACAGTTTATAAGTTGATTTCTACCTTCTAAATCAGGTGCTAATTGAAATAAAAAATATATGTTTTATTTAAAATTGCAACCGTCTACAACCGCAAGAAATTTTTATCTTGAAGTCAAATGTGTCGCAACGTATGTGGGTTCGTATCGTAGACCATTCCAGTCTTTTCCTTGCAATTTTCCAGCATACCTTGAATCGAGGTAAGGGAAGGTAAGCGGGCTTTATGTCTCGTCGACAGCGAGGTCTTCACAGACAGTGACACACGACTTGGTACAATGACAGGAGCTGGGAGATGAGTCGGCCATGGCCTTTGCTAAGGAACAATCCCAGCATTCGCTTGGAGCGATTTCGGGAAACCATGGAAAACGGAAATCAGGATAGCAGGAGCCGGGATCTAACCCGGGTCCTCCAAGATGCGAATCCAACGTGTTACCGTTGCGTTGCCTCGCTCTGTGAACTAAATCGAAATGCAAAAACACACATGACCCCGCCTCACGCACAACCGGCCACAGTCACAAAGATTCTTGTTGTGGAAGTCGCACTTAGCATTATCATTTTTAAATATTTGGCTTGTAATACTACCTTTAGTACTTTTAAATATTTATGTTGTATTTGTTTAGGAAAATTTAGAGTAACATTTCAAAACTTGTTTTATGTTATTCATTATTTTGCGTTGCAATATAATTCTTTACTAATTAAACAGTGTAAATTTGTTATGTTTCACTTACTTTCATAGGTTTCCATAAGATTCACCGATTTCAACTTTTGGTTCCCTGCGTGTCATATAACATATTCATTAACTTTTGATAGAGCAAACAATTGTTGCTAAAATTTTCTTTAAAATATATTTAATTGCTGTTAAAAACCATATTCACCACAAATAACTTGCCTGATGGTGAGGTTTGTTTGCAAGTACATAAACGACATCGCTTTTATAGAAAGAATAATGCCGCATGAGGTCGTTAAAATAACAACATAGTATATACTTTCAACTGTTCTTAAATACAATAGTTTTCACTAACTAAATTAGTAAATCTTAATACAATACGTGTTACTATTTAACCTTTGGGTATTTTATGTTAAAATTGTTTTTTTAAACATATTACTGAACTAAAGAATCATGAAAATATCAATACTGTAGATACCTAAGCAAGGAAGCTGAGAATGTATAAGTATAATATGGCGTGTAAATAAATTTAAATTAAATAAAAATTACATTGAATAATGAGATTATTTTTAATATCGTCACTCAGTGCGACTTTATTAATAGGGTCAGATGTGACCTGTATACCCCAGGGTCTACAAGGCCGATTGTGCGTGTAGCGGGATCATATACAGTTATTTTGGAATTCAAGTCAGGGTGGAAAGGTAAATTGTATGAGAAAACGGGGACAATTTGAGTGAAATTACGGCAAGTCTAGAGGTTAATGAGAGGGAAATTATAACAATTATATAAAATTGGGTCAATTAATAGCTGAAAACTGTTTTCGTCCAACGTCCACCACTCAACACCCCGTGTATCAGAATGTAGTTTCATACACTACATAGGAGTAATAATTGAATCTTTGCTTACAGGACATAAGAAGTATCCTACTTACTCTTACGCTTTAAAAAAACTAATGCCTCTGTATGTGGTGAAAATAAACGGCATAAAATTCGACAAAATTGAATAAGTAATAATATTATAGAATTATATGAATAAAGTAGTTACAAGCGTGTGCACTAAACTTCCCTACTACAATATAGGTACAAATTAACACATTAAATGTGTAATCGGTAACGTACACGAGGTAATATGATAAATAACTTAATTTAATAATGCACTGTAAACCTTATTAGGCACACAAAAACAGAGACTGAAATAACTAAATTAAGTTTACAAAATAGGGTGTATAAAACCCGATTTGGATACTGTCGGTCAAATTGTTCTCGAAATACATATATAAAATATAATGTTTTGTCTTGGAAACTTCGACGTTATCAAACGGCATGAGCACATAACATTTAAGTCGTGTTACCTTAGCAAATACTATTTGTGTACACAATTTTATAAATTGTAAGAATTTTTGTCCCACAGATTTCTCTTGTAGAAATAAACTTCTTTTTTTTTTTCTAAATGTAAATGATGAAGTCACCGCAGTGGTATGAAAATGTGTTACGGGATTCTGTCTTTCAGTACAGCTCTTAATTGAGTGCAGTAGTTAGTATTCGTTTTTCCGGCAGTAAGTTTACTTATTTTCAAGCCGCTGTACTGTGTAATAAACACGTCTCTAGTTTAATGAAATTCAAATACATAAATTCCATAAGCTATCTCACATGACGAAAAAAATTTCAAGTTACCACATTTTCGACAGTACATGCACGGCACCAGCTAAATACAAAACTTTTCAAGCCATTTAAGTACCATAAGTGTGCCGAGTTTGATAAAATAATGAAAAACTCTATATTTGATATCTAATGTAATCTGTAGCTTTCGAATGGACGACACTGATAAAATATAAACACGGCATGAAGAAAATGTATTACAGCAAGCCAGTTTACTATGTAGTATATGTATACCAAGTTTGAACAGATTTGGTCCGAAGGTTAAACAGATTTTAGAGAAACACAGACGCGCCAATAAACACACATACACACCTAGAACACATTCAGATACATATGCGCGCTCACACATATACACACAAAGCATTGACACAACAGACGCAGAGCCAGAAATGTAAAGCCTTCTTTTTTCTCCGGAAATTAGGCTGAAAATACTAATACAGACAAACGTTGTCGCAAGCCTTTAGTTATGATTTAATCAAAAAAAATAATGTTGAAAATATACAAAATAGTTTATGTTAAAAATTGGCTTATTTATTTCACTCCCACAATTAAATTAAGTATGATAGGGAAAGATTTATGAGGTAACAGTAAGTATGTACCAAACTCATTGCTAGTATTGCAGTATAATAACTAGGAGTATGAATATACTCATTACGTATTTTTACTCGATATTCAAAACTTTTATTTAAACATCAATGCCTAGAAACCAAAACGAAACTAATACAGTATTACATACTACCCTAGGCGTTTGTTGAATTCACAAAAGTGAAGAGTAGTTACCAGTAATTTTAGATATACGCGTCTTTATGTTCATTTGATGGGAGTTCATTCTTGATAGTAGTTTTACTTAAGGAGTTTTCTAAACGTTAAAAATACAATACAGATAAACCATGTAACGTTATTTAAAGTACACTACCTCAGACGATATTAATATGACCATACCTTTCTGAGTTGAAAGTACCACAAATTTATAACTTAAGATTACAAAACAGAAGTCTTATTTAATGAACACTACCTTTTATAACCATATATATCTGAACTAGTAATTATTAAAATGAAATTGTATGTAATTATTTAAAGTATTTCTTGCAATTCCTACAGTAATTCTCTTCTTTGTGCATTACTATGAAGGAAGTCCTGAGCGAGGAAAAATCAACCGTAATGCACACGCTCCTAGGCGTTGATAGCGGTCATGTTCCACCAGCAATTCATTCAAAATTGTACCGCCATTATTTTCACATAAAAATATGACGTGCATGTTTACCCGTGACTTGAAATCTGTTCCGTATTTCCTAGGTAATGCACAAAAAATGTTAATGTATGCTTTCTAATGCGTTATTCTGTGGCTGTTATCAGCTATTTATTAACCTATAAATAAAATATCGGAAACATATAAACATAAAGTAAATTAGACGCTTCCACTAAAAAAACTGTGTTTAGTTACCGTTATTGATTGGGTTCCAAGAAAATATTACACGAAGGAATGTTTATTTAATAAATGACTCGAATTAAGGTTACAAAGTGGGAATGTGTTGTGGTAACACATGCAAATGAAAAAAAAAAAAAATAAAAGTTATTATTTCCTAAGTCATCAATTCAAATTATTTAACACACAGAACACAGATTATTTATTTTCAGGCTTGATTCGTGAGGGTAAAGTTTGCGCGCTTGTGACAAATCAGTTATGAAATACAAACAGAATAGCAATAAATAAACGAAACAAAACCATTAAAGTTATATTCTCTTTGCTTCCCGTACAATGACATAGCTACTTTTGTAGTTGAATTAATCTCCTCTGTCACTTCAGATCAAAAATGATACTGTAACGTTTTTGTGAGTGATAATGTGATCGCTTATCAGGTTCTTGAAAAGAGTAACAACGTGTCAAAAATATTTCTTTCGTGTGAAACTATTTCTAAAAATATTCCAGGCAATGACAAAATGGTAATTACAAACAGTGTGTATACTACAAATATTACTTGGAAGCCCTCCAATATAGTCAAAATCGGTTATTTCTTACAGCGGAATCTGAAATTATAACAACTACATAGAGAGGAAACTACGGCAGAGGCATACACAAGTTCTCTGTAGTTGCATCCAATGAAAACGCAAAGTCACTGCTTTATTAAAGTCACGGTCAAGTGAGTCTCGGGCGGGAAAATGTGTGCGCTGGTTCAGACGCTAGAGCATAAAGGCAATATGTTGCTTGGTACGTGTGTCACTGTCGCCATTATCGATCTCTTGCATATGGCAACGTCCGCCACGTTTCCAACATGCGAACTCTCCTCCATCGAAACCTGAATCTCCATGCTTGGAGCAACTGGTCTGATATGTACACGCTCATGTGTCCTACAACTTCACAAAGAACGCACTAACTATAGGGTTCGATGTTATAAGTGTACTAAAGAAATTTTATTAATTTTCTGAAGACATTAAAGAAGAATGCAAAATTTGCTAGATATGGCGGAAAATAGCGAGTATATTTTCTGACAGTATATTCTCCATATCAGTGCAGCTACTTGCTGCCTAGTATGATTGCATAATGGTTATATGATTCGTTTAAGTTGTTTACATACGAATCACAGACGTCCATTCTAGCGCACCGGAATTAGTATTGGCCCAGTCAAATAGGAACTTCACTAATAACGAGAGAAAAGTGCTCAGAAATAAATACATTACTTTGAAACTTAGCAAACTGTCATAATTTCCTGCGATATATCACTATCCCTAATAACTGCACACTGTAATTTATTAAATTACTATGCGGATATATAGACAGTATATATATAAACAAACAAATACAGGTACAGCCAATAATATGAAATTAGTATACAGTTTGAAGTTCTCATTACTATGATATGTTCTGAACAAATGCAGCTGCTCAGCAAATTACCGTACTAGTATCTTGGTAGCTACAATTACTCCAATAGTAAAAAAAAAAATTACACGTGTATTTCAAACTTGTTTAACTTTACAAGAAAGTCAAGATCCTAATAATTCATAAGAAAGTATTACAGTAATTAAAGCAACATAATATTCATATCAAAGTATTCGTATAGTGTTTTTCATAATGACGTGCAACTAATTTCTATGGTAGCAATAAACCTCAATCAAGCAAAAATATTTTTTTACGAACGAACGGTTCGTTATTTTGCAAAACGCTCGCATATAGTTGTGCATCGCACAATGATAGTGGGCTTGAAATTAAAATTGCACTCCGTTTAAAATTTTTTTTAATTTCTTTGCCTCAGTGTGAATGAACTAACGGGCATTGCCTTAAACCTTTCAATTACCGTGCTCAAGTCTCGTACTTACCAGAGAGAGTATATGTGGTCACAGCTGTGTCCCTGACTGCTACATACGTCCATATGAAGCCAGATACTGCTGATGCAGGCTCATATATACTCTTGTATCTATAGCCTACAGTCCAAGGTTATCTACGCTACAACTAAGATGTCAGATGACGAGGCATTCCGTGAGAACTTCGTTACGTCAATACCGCGTGCTTAACTTTAAAATTATACTGTCATCGTGATATACTTTTGGCCGCAAAAAAATCGCAGTTGTAACGTTTTTGTAGGCTAATATACAGGCTACACTTCGTTGCTTGAGTATTATTTAGACGGTTTTTATATAAAAGGAACCAAGCAACTTATCCTTTATTTTGAGAAATCAGCTTGAAAAAGTTATGTTGAGTGTATGGTTGTTGGTTCAGTACATCGCAGAAGATAGCACGTGGCACATGGGGCTTGGTTCTATTTAGAATAAACTAAATGTAAACGTTTCTTATGCAGGCTACTTGGTGTACGTAACTCAAAAAATAAAATTATTTCGTTTGGTCTCTTTTATATAAATACCGTCTTTTTGATACATTTATTCCCTTTGTTTAAAATATGATTGTAAATAACTACACACGAGTAATACACAGGTCGTGTTACTTACGTCATCTAGTTTACCTACGCAGCACATTTCACACGGAATGTCAACAATCTGAAATATTTCCGATACGCCTAACAGTCACAAATGTTCTCCTTTATTTTAAACTAACTGTGTGCCCGCGGAATTGTTCGTGTGTGTTATTCATAGCAGATAACATTTTTCTTCAACTGAAAAACCTGTTTGTGTACCAGATAGGTAGTTCACAGTATGTCAGTCGAGTTAACTCTGCCGCAGGATACGTAGCTATAGTTGTCGACGCGAAAAGCAGTCTTAAGTTTGTTCCTGCCACTAACAGAAGCTTCGCATGGGCGTTATTTTTAGTCAGAGCAAAGTTGACGTCCAGCAATAAGGTTATAATTGTATAATTCTAGAGGCGAATTCAAAGTTTTTCCAATTTTTAAATTGTTTATCGCTAGTTTTTTACTGACGTGAATCCGCTACTGATCTGTAGACACAATGTTGATTTCACATTTGTGCGCTGTCCAGGTGAGACAAATTTGAGAAATACGCAGTTTAGGTGACCATATAGTTGAACGGCCACTAGTTTGTCTTGCGTGACTTGTCTATCCATTCGTGGATTTCAAGGGCATTAGGCCTTTTTGTAAATCAATATGCAGTGTATTCACGCAGTAGTTCGACATAAGCGCAAGTGTACAATGTAAAAGAGCCACAATAAAGTATCCATTGGAACTCGCGTACGGAAAAAACTCTTCGCTTCACGTTCGAGCGACCGACTCCAACACACCGACAAAGATCTGCTCTCCGCCGGGCTCGCTCGTAACATTGAGATGCTCGTAACCCCTGTCGGCCACAACTCTTGAATACGAGACGCGGTAAATTATTTTTCTCTTAGGCCCGCACCACACGAGCGGTTTTTACTCCTCGCGGCGACGCGCCGCCTGATTCTGATCGTTTGTCGAGTGTATCCCGTGAGTGCAACCTGGATGAATACGAAAATACAAAATACTTCACAGACCTCCGAACGTGTATAATCATTTGGTAATTGACATCACCTAAGCGTGCGCTGTGGTGTACATTTCGACCGCAAAAGAGACGCATACATATTTGAAGACACCCTGACTATAACAGGTTTTGAAGATGTGCCACAAACTGTTGACGTCAATGTTCGCGTAAGAATAATCGTACATTCTGTACGAGACGGGTTGGCTGACTACTTCGTTACTACTGGAGTAGTTGCGTGGCGAAATAGTATGGTGTAAACAAATACTTGCACTATTATGTAGTAGTAGTAGTAGTAGTGTTACCACTGTCAGAAACTATTTGTCATTTTTTAATAGCTGTCATTATTTTTTACAGCAATTCATATTTCAATACAACAGTCAATTTCGTATGCTGCACCCTAGAACGTTTTTAATTGTTATCAAGAATTGTTTATTTTTCTTGAACTACGCATAGAAAATTTTTTCCAGCAATATTCGTCACACAGGATCAAATTGAGTAACCAATAACTTGTTTCATTGTTGTCAGAAATGAATATTTTTATTAATGGTGTGGTGTTTTCTGAACTACCTCTACTGGAAACTGACAAATTTTGAAAATTAATAACATCTTCTACTTATTATTTTGGCAGCGGTAACACAAGAGCCTTTGAAGGTAGTTTCTGATGTGGGTGGTTTTCAGGCTTTCTTTACATTTACACACTCGTAGTATAGTTGTCAATTTAACAGATTAAATCATATTCTAAAAAAATCCAGATAGGTAATGTCAGTAATTCACAGATGTGTAATAGTAAGTATGTCTTTGCAACATACCTTGTAACATTTTATATACATGTTGATTAAAACTCTAAAACAACTTGCCCTTTAGCTGCAACAAGTTCTTGACTCAAAATAATAAATATTGGAATTCATTACACAAGAGGAAACTTTCTTGACATTGTGATATATACAAAACCTTAGAGTAAATATAGGGTAGAGGGAGTATCCTCTATACAGCTGCGTACGAAATTGTGTGTTCAACATGTGTCATGTGACTTTAGTGAAATATACGCGGGAAATTTGAAATAACATTAAGAGCAAAGATAATATTTGCTTAGCAATCACAAATATGTTGGGTTATTTTGGTACCCTTTGAATTTATTAACTAAGGAGAGCATACTACCGTATTATCGCGTAGTATAATTGCGTATAAATTTCAGAACGACAAATGCAAACAATGTTTGCCACGTCACTGTTTTCCTTAACCCAGCTGTTTTTGTTAAAATGTAAATAAGTTATTAGCAAATACCTACTATAAGGTTTTGAACCGAGATCTTGGTGACACCACATGACTAAATATATATTCTGGAAGGTACGCCATGAGTTTCAAACATCACGACTGCATTTTTACGCCAAGAAAACATAAATACACAACACCAAACTCTCGAGACCATGTTGGACACACATTTGTGACGTAATGTTCCCTCTAGCATATATTACCTCTATGTTTAAAACATAGCATTCACATTTTTGATTACACCACAGGATAAATTATGCTAACCACTTATTTATTCTGTGACTAGCAGTCCCCCGCGGCTTTGATCGCGAGAATTATTCGTAACTGTTAATATTTACTTTAATTTAAAAACCTCTTCGTACACAAGATTGGCACTTCAGTCATCAAGTGTTAGAATGCCCAAGCGGCTAGTTGAACTAATTACGCAGCAGGATAAGTAGCTATAGCTGTCCACGCGAAAAGCAGTCTTAAGTTTGTCCCTGCCACTAACAGCGACTTCGCCTGAGCCTTATTTATAGCCCTGCCAATTTGAGGTTGTGGGGTAATTACAGACACCTAAGGTAAGAGGTTAATCGAATGAAAAACGTCTGTTTACCCTGTGCACAACCATTGGTGACGGTGCCCTCAATTATATATTTTCAAAATATTCACTTCAACTTTATTGCCATTACAAAGTTTCGGTGGGTAAAGGTTTCACGGAAACGTATTTGGTGCCCCAAACTTGAGATTAGTGAGATTATATATCGTCGGTTTACTGCCAAAAGTGACAAAGTCAAAATGAGATAAAATTATAAAAATGCTAGGAATATGTATATGTTGTTCACGAACAATTGCCCAAGTTTAAAGTCAATTCGTCGTTTCGTACAGTTGTGTCACATTATAGTAACATACCATTGTTTTGTTAATATCTACAATTTATTACTGTTTTTAAACGAAATAGCATTTATGACTTAATCACTTTTGGCAGAATACCGACGATATGTCAGCTGATATTGTAGAGGAACCTAAGTGGAAAACGAACTGCAATTTTACCCCTTTTAAAGACTACATGTAAATTTCACTAATTCGGTCTGCCTTGTAGTTTTTGTGTGTCAGAATTGAACGTTCGCGCGCAGCTTTTAACGGAATTCGAGTCCAGAACCTCTCGGAATTTAGACCTGAGCAACAAACAACTGCGTCACATAACGTAGAAATAATTCATGAAAACTAAATTTTGTTAAAAAATAAATAAATAAAATATTTGTGTCCTGGGCTCATAGAGGTTGTACAGCACCACGTCTCGATAGGTTACTGTAGTGAAACTCCTGTATAGGTTGTTTCTCGCTGCTCGTTCCTGCTTTTCGGATCGTATGCATTGAATATTGACGAACTTAGTTTTATTCTTAATAATCACGTTTCTTATAAAGAAAAAAATTACACGCATATTTTTAAAGTATTTACGTAAGCACCACACTGACGCGAACAACACCTCAATATCGCTACTGGTTAGATAGATATCGTGGGTTGATGGAAAACAAATTTTGTGCTCTTTTTCACCCTTTCGGGTGTCGAATTTCGAAATATTGTAAATTCACATCTTAGACATTTGTATAAGTATCCAACTGAAGTGTAAATCACATCGCTAGCACGTTCAGTCAAAAAAAAAAAAAAAACAATCATTCACTAAAAAAAAAAAAAAAAAAAAAAAAAAAAAAAAAACGAACATTCACAAAAAAAAAAAAAAAAAAAAAAAACACGCACATATCACCCCTGCACAGCTGCACAGTATTGAGAAATCGAATATCGAAAAATCTGAACACCGTTTTGCGATAATTTCTGTAATTATCATCCTAAGGCAAAAATTAATTGTATATCTCGACGGGTTCGATAGATATCGAAGATTTATCTAAAACGCATTCAAGGTTTATTCACCACGTAAGAGAGCAAATTTAAAAAAAACCATTGAATCACGTTTTAGAATACTTTATTGGTATCTCGTGGACGTAAAAAACACAACTTTAGCCCGCTTGGTTCAAGATATATCGATGATTAATTGAAAACGCTTTTCAGCACTTTTCACCTCTTTTCACGTCTTTAGGTCGCGAATTTCGAAAATTCCTGAAATTACTTTTTAGGTATTTGAGTAAGCATCAATTCTAAACAAAAATCACGTCGCTGTATAAAAAACTATGGGATCGATATATATCGAATGTGAATCGAAAACACATATTACCCCTTTTTTAACCAGTTTAGGGCCGAATTCGGAAAAAAATATTTTAAATGGTACTTGGGATATTTACAAAAGCACTAATTTAAAGCAAAGAACACTTCGATATCTCAATTGATTCGATAGATATGGAAGGATAATCGAAAAAAAATTCACGTATTTTCACCCATTTAAATAAAGAATTTCGAAACTTCTTTGAGTCCTGTCATAGACATTTGTAAAAGTAACAAATTAAAGTTGAAATCACGACGTTAGCCAATTGTTTCAAAGATATAGACGATTCATAAATAACGCATTTTGCCCCTTTTTACTGCCTGGGGGTCGAATTAAAAAAAAACCTTAAACTACTTTTTTAGTATTTACGTAAGCAATATTTTGAAGTGAATATCAACTCTCTATCCCGAAGGGTTCGATAGATATCGATAGTTGATTGGAAACACATTTAAGGTCTTTTCACCCCCTTAAATGTTGAATTCAGAAAAATCTTTCAATTGGCTAATATACATTTTTACGAGTGTCCTACTTAAGTAAAAATCACTATGATAGGCCGTCGGGTTCGAGCTCTATCGACGTTTCTTCGGAAACACATTTCACCCCTTTTTACACCCTTAGAGGTCGAATTTCGAAAAGTCCCTTCTTAGTGCTCGCCTACGACCTGAGGGGAACCCCCACAAAATTTTTCACGATTCTAGGTTCAGTGGTTTGGGCTGCAGTTTGATATGTCAGTCAGTCAGTCAGTCAGTCAGCTTTCATTTATATATACAGTATATACTATATACTATATATATATACTCGCGAGTATTATTCGTAACTGATAATATTTACTTTAATTGAAAAACCTCTTTGTACACAAGATTGGTACTTCAGTCATCAAGTGTTAGAATGTCCAAGCGGCTATTTGAACTAATTCTGCAGCAGGATAAGTAGCTATAGCTGTCCACGCGAAAAGCAGTCTTAAGTTTGTCCCTGCCACTAACAGCGACTGGCCTGGGCCTTATTTATAAAACTGCCAATTTGACGTTATAGGGTAGTTACAGACGTCTAAGGTAAGTGGTTAATCGAATGAGAAACATCTGTTTACCCTGTGCACAACCATTGGTGACGGTGCCCTCAATTATATATTGTCAAAATATTCACTTTAACTTTATTGACATTACATAGTTTCAGAGAGTTAAGGTTTTGCGGAAACGTATTTGGTGCCCCAAACCTGAGCTTAGTGAGATGATATATCGTCGGTTTACTGCCAAAAGTGACAAATGTCAAAATGAGATAAAATTATAAAAATTCTAGGAATATGTATATGTTGTTCACGAACAATTGCCCAAGTTTAAAGTCTATTCGTCGTTTCGTACTGTTGTGTCACAGTATAGTAACACACCACATTTTTGTTAATATCTACAATTTATTACCTTTTTTAAACGAAATAGCATTTATGACTTAATCACTTTTGGCAGTATACCGACGATATATCAGCTGATATTGTAGAGGAACCTAAATGGAAAGCGAACTGCAATTTTACCCCTTTTAAAGACTACATGTAAATTACACTAATTCGATCTGCCTTGTAGTTTGTGTGTCAGAATTGAACGTTTGCACGCGGCTTTTAACGGAATTCGAGCCCAGAACCTCCCGGAATTTAGACCTGAGTGACAAACAACTGCGTCACGTAACGTCGAAATAATTCATGAAAATAAAATTTATTGAAAAAAAAAAA
>PNEQ01119754.1:0-39893 GCA_003012365.1 Medauroidea extradentata
GACTACATATGCTGTTTTCTTTTTGTATAGTTTACATTTTTAAGTGTTATTTTTTTTTTTTTTTTTTTCATTTTACTTGTATGTTATATGCTGCAAAGGCACCAGAACTTATTTGCAAAGCGACTAAAAATTGCCAAGTGTGTAAGTGCTATAATTTTTTACGTAAATTAATATTTTATATATTTTCAGTTATGTTGAGTAATATGACATGTCTTTTAGGCTGGTTATAGTGCACCAGAACTTCTTTGAAACATGACTAAAAATGTCCAAGGGAACATAATGTAAGTACTTGTTTAGGTAAATTTGTTTTAATATTTTGATTGTTTTTCTAATTTGTTAATAATGTTGTGGAATATCGTGTTTCGTTGTGGTCGTTCATATGCACCAAATCTTTATTTCAAATTTATGTGAAATTTCAACGAATTAAAAATATTTTCAACATTCAAATAATAAAGTTAATTGTAAACACCATACTATCGCGGAGTAATACATTTAATTTTGCAACACCTGTAATTCCGTCACTTCAGAGCCTCTAGCACGTAGGTAGGTGGCGTTCTTAAGAGGGCGTGGTATATAATTCAACGCTAAAAAGCATTAATATATAACTTTAGGTTTCTTGAAGCCAATTTGCGAAAATTAAACAATAGCTGTCATAGACAATAATTTGAGCCAAAGTTTTAAAGAAAATTGTTTCCAGTGTTGCGAACTTCTGAGGCACAATCTCTGACGCCGGAACATCATGCATTTAACTGCGGCGCAAGAGATCACGCGTTACGAATGAGTAATTTTGGATAATTATTTACTCATAAAGTTGCAAATACCATTATCTAGGATTTTCCTTGAGTGTTTTTATCCATAGTGCCTTCGAAAAAAGCGTAGAAATCAATTTATATTTTCTCCGTTTATTTATCTATCACGCACTCTTAAGAATAATTTTTTTTCGTCTGAGGCACGGAAACGGGGAACCGGGGAAGGCGATAAGTCGAATATAACACGTCTCGTCAAACACCTTATCGTCTCTAGGTGCAAAGTACTAAACTAGCGTGCAGTGTTTTCGTAGGCAGTGATTTTCAACCGAACTTCAAGAAATCACAGTGTTATTTTATTTGTGGAAAGTATATGGTAAAGTCCAATGCAAGTTTCTATCATTTTGTTTTACGATTACGGTTGATACTTTCTCAGCTACATCCATGTAAAAGTAATTTTTAGCATATTTGAGGAGCTTGGTAATCATGTTTATAAATAGCGGACGAATTTTTAAAACAATAAATACTCAGTTTGATGTGTGACTTCTTTTCGTATGTAAACGCATTGGTAACATTTTTGACAGCCGCACAAGAAAAAATTACTTTCCGTTCCACGATACAGCAAGGCTCTTGCGCCAGGTACGAGGCATCACAGGCCGAGTTGGATTTTGTATTTTTTTTTGTATTATTTGATTGTTTAGAAACTAAATATTTACAAGAATTATTACCACGCTTTATTAAACTACACTATGAAGCCACCATATCTTATCAATATTGGTGACGTAACTATAGCCATATATTATTTTAAATTATATGAATAGTCGCCTTTTCACGGTCATCACGTAATGGGGTTTTTAAACATTAGTGACTGATATCGAAGGCATTTGCATAACGATAACATGTTATATTATTTTTTAAAATATAAATGGAAAGTTCAACACATTAGGTGAGTCTCTAGTTTAAAAGGTACTGATTACTCCATACCGCCTAGGATTTTTTTTTTTGAGGATGTCAACATTTTTGGTACAAGAGAGAATAGACAAAATTTAAATAGATTTTCTAAAACTGTTGCAATCTCGGTATTTTCATTATTTTATGACGAAAAAAAAAAAAGTAACGAGAAAGAGTTACATCTTTACGGGAGCAACTACAGTTGTCACAAAAATAACAGAAACCACACCGTATGGATTTAAAAAAAGTGAATGAATCTATGTACTATAGGCCTACCATGTAAATGTGAAAAACGTAAAACAACTTTTATATTCCCTGATTTATAAGAAAAGGTATAAATTCACGCAGAGAAGGATCAATCCAAAGTCTATAAAAATTTCCCTCATTAAGGGTACCGCCTACCGTGTGCTTTAAATGCGTCGCAGTGTGTTCGTAAACAGGTTTTTTTTTCTACAAAACTAGTCCGCTTGTGCTCATTGTGTCAGCGTACGAAAAGAAAACACACTTTGGGCAAGGTCGGAATCCCATTGTTATGAATTACCCCACGGTCATTAACAACACTGTTTCGAAGCCTTCCTACATAGTCAGACTGCCGTAATTAAAAATGTACTAACTGGATGTATGCGGATGTAGAATCATGCACTGAACATACCTACAGTCTTTCCACAAGAACGGTTCGACGGGAGCCTTGCACGCTAGTTCAGCGTGGTCTCGTTGAGGCGATGTGGCATTTGACGAGCGGTTCAAGGTCGCCCTTATATATATATATATATATATATATATATATATATATATATATATATATATATATATATGCAAATAGGAATTAACCCGCAAAGTAATATATTTTGAGATAAGCATACCAAGTCCGAGAAAGTATAAATAATGTCCTAGATAATGAACACGCATTAAATTATAATATTTGAAGGAAAAAAAGAGAAGAAAAAATGTCGCTATAATTTTAAAAATTCGGCATATTTATTAGAAAGTTCATATTCGGGTCATTCAAAATGGCCAAAAATTACTTTTCCAGGCTGCCGTATTTGTAAAAATAACAACCGGATCCGAAAAACTTAACAATAGAAACAAGCGTTAGACTTTGAACTTAGCTCTCCATAATAAAATAATGTGGTCACCGCTTAAAGTCCCATAGGTAAAGGGATAATAGTGAACCACTGAACGCCAGCTGAGTAGCTTGCGCGAAGAGGCGATGATGCATTACATACGTCAGTCAACGGCAACCTTATCGCTCCTGCCTCACACACACAAACGTGGCCTAACTATGGAGTGTGAAATTACAAAACTCTTTGGGTCCGCCGAGCACTCGCCTCCTATATCAAAGGCGATCCGGGATCGATCCAGGGGCGTCATTTGGTGTCTACAGGGGGGGGGGGGGGCAAATGCCCCCCTCTGGATTTGGAATTTTTGTGATTAAATATATTTTTTGTATTTTTAAATGTAAATAATGCTAACTTAAGGACATTAAACTGAAGTTTTATTATTAAAGTATCTAATTTATACATGCTTAATTAATAAAAAAGATTCAACAAGGTCACTGTCGTCAGAAAACAAAATCTTGCCCCCCCCCCCTGGAAAAACCTGAAATGACGCCCCTGGATCGATCCACGGATTTCTGCACGCGGGAATCGTGCCGGACAATGCCAATGGTCGGCGGGTTCTCTAGGAGACCTCGCGATTTTTTTTATTGTGGCTTCATTCGATGTTTTCCTTCAGGCAAGGGCAAGTGTATGCCTACGGGCGCCCAGTAATAAGAAGTCTGCAATCGGAATACAATACCCTTTCCTTCGGGCATCCTTGGACCTTAGCATAAAAAAAAACTTGCCATAGATTTTTTTCTCAGGTATTCACGTTGAGCGCTAAGCACGGAATAAACGTGTGTGTTGATAATTTTCGAATTTGAACTTTCTAATTACTAAATTCAGATTTGATTAAATTTGAGCACGATCCACGGCCAGGGCAGAAGTTTTTGTTGACGTAGCATTTTTGTGAAACGGGTTGGTAAACAAGCAATAATTACTTAATTAGTTTAAAACATGTTATAAAGTAACACAACTGTTCTTTTTTAACCTGAATATCTAGTTTGTTGGACTGGTCTCTACAAACGGCTTTTGGCAATCAAGAAAGCCCAAAAAACTTATGAATGTAGATTTAACGGAACTTTTTTTTAGTTCAATCATAAGCGGGATTTTGGGGTCGCAAGTGGGGAAAAAAAAAAGGGGGGGTTGCCACTCCAATATTTTTGATAACAAACAATAATAATTTTTCTAATATCTTTCACAACGACTTGGATAAAATCTGTGCGCCATTTTTCACCTTGAAATACCTATTTTCCTGGATGGAACATCCCCGACCCCTCTGCTTTACTGGCTGGATTGGTGTTAATTTAACGAAAATGCTGAAGTCCCGCCCATGAGTTCTATTGAAAAAAAGTTTAAATCGTTTAAATCGAGGTTCCATTATTACCAGGTCCTTGGTCGGAAGTCGGCAGCAGCTCGGGCGGAGGAACGCGAGAGGGAAATTCTCGAGTCAGCAAGTGCCAACATTGCTGGTTTCGGCTGTCCCACCACACGTCTCCCGCCCAGCATACGCGCTCAGTTTGCAATCAGCCGGCGTGTGTCCGTAGCTATTGTTTGATTTCGAACTTGGTCAGTTTTGTCATGTACGCTTTTCAGCAGTTTTATCACCTTTCCTGACAAAGGTATTTAAGTTGGCTTACGTAAGTAGTTACCGGTAAGTCTTTCTATTATAATCAATCAGAAAACATTTTCTGTCTGTGCTAGACTTAAGACCCACGTCCGGCTGTGATTTTTCTTCCAGTGTTTTTCACCTGGGAGTATGGTTACTATTCAGCCACGACGAAGCTGTGTTACGCGCGTAATACCGTGTATGTTTTTGTCTCTGCATTAAATTTATTTTGCATTCAGTTCTGAGAACACGGTGAACTTTGCAGGTGTTCGTCTGTCAAAGAACGAACGTTAATGAGCCACTACAGTAACAAAATTGGTTTATAACATAACTAAGTTTGTGATGAATAATGGTGAAGGTTTGATAACAAATGTTCGTGTAAGTTTGTATGTTTTCTTTTGTGGAAATGGTAATACCGACCTGGTAGAGAGACTCAGCTTATAAGACAAGTCCATACTCATGAACTTGCAGCATTGTCACCCTAGTTATTTTACTTGCACATAAACTGTGCATTCTTTCCAACTTATATTATAGAAAACACACATAAAATTATGATTCTATGTTTCTGATAATAACATGAACTTATTAGAAATATAATTTTCGGGCCCTTTAAAATAGCCAAAAATTGCATTCTCTGACTGCTATAGGCCTACCTGAAAAAAATAAATACTTAATTTATAAAACTGAAATAGAGAAGCGCTTGTTTGACTATGCACCACACTTTCCACAAAAAATTACAAGGCCATTGCTTAAGAGGGCGTTGTACATAATTCAACGCTATAAGCATTAGGCCTAATCTATAACTGTATGTTTCTTAAAGCCAGTTTGCGAGAAGTAAACAATAGCAATCCTAGCCAATAGTTTTAGCCAAAGTTTTAAACAACATTGTTTCCAGTGTTAATAATTCATATGAGGCACAATCTCAGACGCTGGAACCTCGTGCATTTAACTGCGGTGCAAGAAATCACGCGTAACGAATGAGTAATTCTGGATAAATATTTACTTATAAAGTTGGTGAATACCATTGTCTTGGATTGTCATTGAGTGTTTTATCCATATTGGCTTCGAGAAAAGCGTAGAAGTCAATTGATGTTTTCAGCGTTTATTTATCTACCACGCACTCTTTAATGTGCTGTAGAAATGAGGCAGTTAATAAAACTTCCCAATTTAGTGCTCTATCTGTAAATGTGATAGTAAGCTATTCTTGGCACACTTTATTAGTGTTTCCCTTATTGCTTAATTTTTTTATTTCCTGCAGTGGGTGAAAGAGCGTTAAGGGCGCGGCTACCACAATTTTCATTGCCATGTTTTTATTTTTATATTTGTACCAGTTATTTTTTTTCTTGTTTTAGACCCAAAATGTGACTAACTTTTACTCTTATAAATATCTTTTACCTCACATAGTTTTTGTGTAATGGCTCGTTAAAGCCAAAATTTGAGATTTTCCGTTTTAAGGATGACGCTAAAACCAGCTCACTTACCAAACTGAAAAAATTCACAGTGAATAATGATGTTGGTTAAAAATTCTGCTATGTTAAACCACAAAAGTAATTGACTTTTTCAAATTTTTACTTTAAATTTCAGCATTTTTATTTAACTACAAAAAATTGGTATTTATTTTTATGTGCATGTGCATTTCAGTTTGGTATGTTGGTTGGTATTAGTGTAGTCCTTAAAATGGAAACATGCGAATTTTAACTTTAACAAGCCATTACGCGAAAACTATGAGAGATAAAAAATTTATAAGAGCCAAATTTATTCAAATTTTGTGTCGAAAATAAGAAAAAAAATATCTGATACAAATAAAACATTAAAAAATGGTGACGGAAATTGTAGTAGACCACACCCTTAAACAAGTGTTTCTTTGAAGTGTTTTTCACAAATTAAGGCCTGTAGTTATACTAGCATGTTTTCATTCGTTGTAATGTTCTGCATCTACGATAATCAAGTGTATTTTAGAACATACTAGATTTTCTTCATCTTTGAAACATGAGAAAAAAATGTGTTTAAAGCAAACAACATAAAAAAAAGGAAATATATTTAGTTGGCAAATTGGCGATGACAGGTTTTATGTTTATGTAAAGAATCTTGTTGACTTGGTTGATGAGCAAAAAATCCAAAGTCCTTTGTAACGTGTATTTTAACATTAACCTGGAGAATTAACGAGCTTAACTTAGTATTCTTCCACCTATGTTTAATCTGGAATTGTTAAAACTTGATTGAGTGGTTATGAATATGACTAAAAAGTTAATGGAGCCGTGCTGATATTAAAGTGGCTGTTCAGTTGTCCTTTCTCCAATTTGTAGATGTAAGGTGGACTGGCATCACATCCAGTGGAGGCCCCAGACATTCATGTTGTTTCTACTGACCTATGAATGCTCTAAGGGGATGGGAGAAGGTTACCACTAGCCAGGGACGTCCCAACTATTATGTGTGCACAGTAAACTTATCTCAAAATATTGGCTAGACATATATATATATTTATCACCCAGAATTTGCTTTAAGAATGCCATAGTTAAGATATAAAAATTGTCCATATTTTAATTATTTTGTTTGCACTTATTTTTTGTGATAAAAAAACAATGTTATTTTGCTTAAAATAGTTATTTTGGAAATACTGTAAGCTCGTGTCTTAGTGAAAAACTATGTTAATGGTAAAGTTAAATAAAATAAAAGTAAAATAGGTATACAAAATTAACATACTTTGAATATTACACAGTTTTGATGTTGTGGATGGAGCACTGGCTGAGACATAAAAGATGTCTGGAGTGCCCATAGAAAAGAAGCATGATAACCAAACAGAAGTGCAATATCAACAAACGTGTTCCGAGACAAGTCAGCAAGGTGCGTATCACGCTAGTCACATTGTAATTTGTTATGTCTAGTGCAGTCTTGGAATGTTCACAAAAGTTCAGTTTTTTCACAGATGGTAGTTTTTGAATTAATTGAGTGACTGTAGAATGTTTGGTAATAGGGATAATATTTGAGGCAATTAAAATTTGAGTGAATCCATAAAAATACTCATAAAAATATATTCATAAGTTTTTGTAAAAACTTGGCCTTGTATACACATAATTCTTATTTTGTATTTGTGGATTTATGTAACTGAGTGAGGTGGCACAACTGTAACATGGGCTCACATTTGGAAAAACGAGGGTTGGATTTCCGGTTCCAGCCATCCTGCATTGTTTTCAAAATTATTCAAAGCGAATGCTGGGATGGGATAGTTCTTCTACCTATTCCTACAACTGTAACAAAAAAATTTTCTTGCTTCTAATAACCTCTCTGTCGACAAGACGTAAAGCCCACTTATTGTATTATGTGAAATAATTCCTGTATCTTTAGTCTTGGCGCATTATGTGGGCCACAAAAGGATATGTTTTTCTTAGGCTTTGTCCTTTTGTATATATCTTACAGTACATTTGTTTAAGGCCTCGTCCTTTAGTTTTGCAGTGATTTCGAAAGTATATTTTTTTAACGCAAATTAATAAGTATTTCAAAAATTCATTCTTTTCAGTTTTAACACTTATGTATCATCGTTTGTATCTGAATGTTTCTGTTGCAATACGCCAAACAGATTTTTAGATTATTGCTGCTGAAATATCACATATTGGCCGAAGCCAAAATGAATCAAAATAATTTTTTTGTTAGCAAACTGTACATTATTTTATAAAAATGCTCCAGAGGCAAAACTGTGTATCATATAATTGTACACAGTCTCAGATTTTTTCAAAGTATTTGGTTACAAGTATTTTAGTTATTTGCAATTGTTCGAAATAAATGAAAGATCATGGCACACACTTGCTGATATTTTGTTCTTTCCAACACTTGCCAACAAGATTTCTGTTAACTAGCACTGGTATCAACAAGACTAAGTTACTAAGTTTGTGTGTGACAAATTTGCGTGTCCGTACAAATAAAATATTCAAAACTGTCCTTTAGGAAGTAAGAAAGCAAACGGTTTTGTTGATAGAATGATATAATTTAGGTACAATTTTTTACCCCGCACAAAAGACTTAAAATTCAACCATATTAAATTATCAGTAATTGTGTAATTACAGCTCAATATTTAGGCTACAGTATTGGGAATTTCTGTTTCAGTTTTGCATGATGATTTGTATTCAGTGTAAGCAAATTTTGATTTTGAATAGTACTGTAAAAATTAAATTTTGTCAGTAATGACACATGTTTACAAGTCTTTCTATGTAAATGGGCAAACACCGCAAGAGCATTATTTTTCTTCTCCTCAACAGGGAACACTGAACCAGCTACTGAGTGTGACAGGAGAGTTCACTGGCAGCACAGTATCAGCAGCATATCAGATAGCTGGAAGCACTGTCCAGATACACCATGCCACACACTACACACACAGAGGCAGTCATGCATACTTGCTGCGTTTGTCTTCCTTGGTGTGGGGCTGCTGGTACTGCTCATTGTAGCAGTTACGTACAGCTCGTCAGGTAAGTGCCTGTCTTTGAAGGAAGGTATCACTTCCTACTATTTGTTTCAATACAGCACAGTGCAGGCACAGAACAACAGAAGTTGGTCTTCACTTGCAGTTAAAAACTAAATAGGCCTAAGGCAACGCTGAAGAAGATGCAATATTTAAAGAATTTTACAGCAGTAATGTTTGAATGAATGTACAAAAAATATTAAGATATGGTTCTATTTTTGTCATACATTTGGATGAGTCAGTGATCTATAACTTTCTTATCCTCTTTCCTTATTATCCAGAATTAACTTGGGCTAATGACATTAACAAAAAAATTTTATCCTGAGTTAACTCTGGCATAGAGTGCTTTTCCGGTTCAAAATTTGCTATCTCGAGTTTGTATACTTTTGTAATGACATTGGCTTCCTTAGTAGACATCAATATTGTAATAAAACAAAAGTTATGTTTGTAGATAAAAACTATGAAGTTTAATTTATAAGGGTAAGGGAGAAAATAAAGAAACAAAATGTAAAAAACCTGTATGACTGGTTTTTTCTCATAGTGACATCCTCTCTACAGGTCTGAATTCTGTCAGAGTCCCACTTTGGGTATCTTCGGCAGAGGCAAGCTTCGCTTATCGAAATCGCAACACATTCTAACGCTCCTCACGAGCCGTGCGACGTTCATCGGTTCAAATATTGGTCCGGAAATGAAAATTGAATTTTTTTTTAAATTTCGTATATTATTGCAGGTAATATCTTTAATCACATAAATTAAAAAATAAACATTAAATACTTTAAATTAGGTAAAAAAAACATGTCACACTAACCATACCATTTTCTTGTCAACATGTGTGTCAAAAAAGTTATTTAAAGTTCATGTCCCTACTATGAATACTTTACACACTGAGAGAAGCGCATAAATAGAGTAGTTTCTTCCAACGGAAGTAAATTAAAATAAATTATCATTAAATAAATTAACGAGAAGCAAATTTTATAATGTGTATGCTCGTTTTACGCCTCTAGTTACACATTTAGTGCAGTGTTTTGTTTTACTAAGAGACACTGCTAAAATAAATATTTAATGTTTCACGGGAACAGTTTACATTTGCACAAACGTTGGACAATTCAATAATATCGCTTGAAAAATTTATAATCATTATCATTTGTAGTAGTAGGTTTTTGCAGCTGAATATTTAATAAACATGATGTTAATATAAATGTCTATTGATCAGGAATCCTCATTTAATCGTGGAGTAAATATTTACTGCAATGCTGACAAATATTTTGCATAAACAGGATGTTGTATGCGAGCTACTTCAGAATAATTATTAATGTGAAGAACTTGCCCTAAAAACAATTATCTTAACAGTCGACTACTGATGTTTAACAATTCTGATTTAATAATTATTATTATTATTTTCAATTTTCTTTTAACTACCTATTATTATTATTATTATTTGTGCATGTAGTGACTTTTTTCAAGTTATATAATTTGTTCAATGCAAACAAGCAAATTGCTATAAATGTCCATTATTCGTGAAGTATTCTTGATTATTGAAAACAATTGTGGACATACATCATCGCAACAAATGGCGTCACAGAAAACCAGAAAATGCAAACAGAATCACAGATACAAAGAACAAACTAAAGATGGTTTTCGTCAACTGGAAAACAATGGGAAACCCATATATGCATAATTCTACGTAAGGAATGAAGTCGGAAATAACAATAAAACAACATTAACAAAAAAATAATTTCACACAAACGAAAACACAAGCACTGAGGAACAAACCAAGAGAAGTTGTCGTCCAATAGAAAATGAAAAAGAACAAATACAATTGATGGAAACCGTCTTTGGTTGGTTCTGTGTGTATATGGATCTGTTTGTATTTTTTGGTGTTCTGCAACACACCATTTGATGCAATGGCGTTTGTCCATAGCATAACTGTAAAGATTTATTACAAAACTGTAATTATTTACAGTTTTGCAGAAAAATTACTGCATACTTTTAAAACAAACTTGTTGTACTACATTTTAAGTATCAGGGTTCCAATTTAATTTGAAAGTACCAAAATATTTTACACTACATTATCACATTTTTAAAATGCAGGAACCATTAATTTGAAAACAGCAAATAGAAAATGGAAAACACCTGAATTACGTTTCAACAACTTACGAATATTCTACGGGGATGAAATTTATTGACAAGAAATATTTCTATATCAATTTACAGAAATTGTGTTCCATATGAAACAACAGGGTTTTGAAAGAAGCTGTAAATTCCAATCATCTCGTGATGGAAACAAAATTTTCCCTGAAAGGAAAAATTTTTCACTTTAGCATATCTAGTAGCAGGTAAATTCACCATTTACCTCAATGGCATACGCTGTTCGTCTCAGTATTGAATCAACGAGACGACGAAAGTAGCCTTTGTTTGTAGCAAGTTCCTCCCAAGCGTTAAGCATCGCCTCCCAAAGTGAATATTGCGTGCTCGGAGGGGGATGTGGCCAATTATTTGTCAGTATGCTATTCAAGTTCTACCCACATATTTTCAATGGGTTTCAGGTCTTGTGAGCGAGGTGGCCGTGTAAGATAGTTTACGTCCGCATGTCTCGAAAACCATTCCTGAACTCTATGGCTTGTGTGTACTGGTGATAAATCATGCTAGATTGGATAACCCCTTCTGGATACTGTATCCTGACATTTGGTACCATGACACTGCACATTATATGGATGTAGTGGTCACTGTTTAGCCTTCCTATTGTGACGTTTGGGCGCTCACTACCCAAAGCCCATGCTAAACCAAAACATTGAAGCACTCGGGGAGTATCAACGGGCTAGGGGAAGACTGGATTTCAGCTACGAGACCCAACAGTCGGAGAATCACCAGTTTCTGATAGCCTTTGAAAATACATTGTTACACAACATCAATTAAAGTCACTGAACGAGAGGTTGAATCGGGCAAGAAGGGAAGGGAAAAGACAATGTTTATGTAATGATCTTCTTACCATGTTCCACCGTATTGATGGAGAAGGTGTGACTCTGCCCGAGCTGTAATCACAACTGGCCATGGGCCGGCACGAAGGAAGTGGCGGAGGAGGGGAGGGGAAGTTGTGCACGCAGCTCGGAGTGCGAGAGAAGTGGGAAGAAAGGGGAGGCGCTGGCGGGAGGCTTGAAACTGTGCAATCAAAGACATGTCCACAATATGGCGTCCAGCCTGGATGGTTGGGACATAAGGCATACTATTATCCGATGATGAACACCAGCCCCATGTGATATCATACCCCATCATGGCTCAGAAACTCGTCCAGTGCAGCGACAATGGGAAATATAATTTGGATCCTGATGTATTCCTTGAGGTCTGTAAACTACTACAGGACTATTATTAGCTGAACTGAACGTCGACTCGTTGAAAAAAATCCCCATACTCCAGTTGCGTCCAACATTTAACTGGGCAAATGCAAGTCTGTATATATTGTAATCCTCGGATAGTAGTTCCTACACAGCAGCTCTGTGGAATTTCAGTCCAGCTGGCTAATCTCTTAATCTGTTGTCCGTTTTTCTGCTGAACGGTATTCAGGAACAGATTCCTTTGTGAACAAATAATTAGTATACTGCCCTCCTCTCGTTTGTACACACGCTTCTGTCCAGTGCCCTTACGTCGACAATTTGACCTGTTTCTTGATACTGGCTAATCCATCGCTGTACAGTACGAGCCGAAACACCATAACTAGCACCAGCCTGGCTAGCAGAATAGTCTCCTCCTTCTACTACAGTAGAGCCACAACACGCTCACGCGTTAACAGTGTGTTGTGCGCAATGACCACAATCCTTATGATAAAAGTGTGCAATGTCCGGTGTTCGACTAAGAATCTCGGCTGGAAAAGCACAATGTTATGTCCTGGTAAACATTGGGTCTATAATAGAGCCTACAAGCGTAACGGAACAGCTCCAACTGAGTTTTAATTATTTATAAGACAACGTTCTGTGTCAGTGTGTAAACGTGAGTTTCAATTTCTCACTGACAAGTTTTTATACAAACTTTTTTGCCAAACACTTTTTGCATAGTTTAAGTGTATATATTATATAACTACTAGATTGTTACATAATTATTATCTACATAATTATAATAAAATACTTTATAGTTTTTTCCTATTTAATGACTGTTTTTAATAAAATCAGGTTACCTATGTGAAAAGATAAAACTGTCAACAATTGTCAGTCTCCCATACAGGTAGAGCTCAACTCATTACATTTATTTTATATTGTGTGTCAAGGCCACAACTTGGTAAGGAGAGCTGTGGTTAACGTTAATTTTATTCCAAAATTCCTCACGTGTCTGCAATTTCGAGTGAAGAGTACTGTATTAGCATGAATTTTATATTAGTAAAATAATTCAAGTTTCTTTTTTCAGTCACTAATATGCAATGTTTTGGATGTGAAAATGGTTAATTGATGACAATTGTTTGTGGATGGGAATATTTCAAGTAGTTACCAGATGTTATTTATTCGATCATAAAATAATATTGTCAACAATGGATGTCTCACAGAGATAAGTTGCCGGCGCTGGGCTTCAAATCATAGTGCACGCAAAATACGTCTTGGGAAACACTGCGTCGTTTAAAAAATGCACAAATTGTTACACCATTCCTTGTTGGAGTTAATGTCAATATGCAAAAATATTGGGAAGTAAGTATACTACATTTATTTGACAATTCAAATATATGTAAAATCTATTATTTTAAAATGGTGTGTAATTTACTGTTATATCTCATAAATATCTGATCCAACCATTGAGTTTCCTGTATTATAAGTACTGTATAGTTATATACACTTGCTGGGCATAAACAAAGTTCAAGCTCTAATGATCCATAATTTCACTTTGAATATTTTACTATGTTTCATAAAAATGCATGTGTAAATCAATCCTAAGCTGATTTCGTTCTAGGATAACATGTGGTTCCATGAATTGCAATGCTTGCTCACAAGTGCGGCACCGATGATGTGCCACCATTTTGTGTTATTTCTATAAACATTTTCCGTCTTTTGACATGTTCGATCATATTGTCTCATTAGCTACATCAAGCGCAATACTTTCGAAGAAAAAAAAATTTCAATTCCCCAACCAGGATTCGAACCTGTGTTCTCCGCACAATTTGTGTGAAACTCACAGAAGTATTGCGATTTCTGTAACCGAACTTTTCGCAGCCGAAGATACCCAAAAGTATTTAGAATTCTAACATGACGTGATGCGACATTTTACGATTGGCTCAGTGTTAGGCCTGTCAATAAAAGCCACACCTCTACAGGCCAAAATTCTGTCACAGTCCACTTAAGGTATATTCGGCAGCGAGAAGTTGTTAATATAAATTGCAACAATTTAATAAATTTCGAAAAATCACTGGTTGATAGCAGGTTCAAATCTTTGTTGAGTAAACCAATTTTTTTGTACTAAAATGTATTGCTGGTTACGTTGTTGATCACACAAATCATATCACAATGGCACAGCGGTTAACATTGCTAGAACAAAACATACTGATGCAGAGTCATTAAAGCCTGCGTTCACAAGCCTGAAATGACTATTCAATCATTAAAATTAACACAATCCCAAAATTAAACCCACTCATTTATGAATTATGATTGTTCTTGGAGATAAGGGAAAAACATATTACAGTTAATTAAATAACTATACTATTAATTCTGTTAGTTACACACCTGTCTTCCAATGATTTAACACTCACCTGTATTTTTATCAAGTAGACATATGTAAAAAAGTATAAAACAATTAGCAACTGATCTGACATCGCAAATCTTTCTATGTTTATGAGCACGTGATTTTACTAGGAACAGACTTTCCACGAACACCATGGAACTGCATGTAAAATGTTGTTCATTATTTGTGTGACTAAATGAGTGTTTTAGAATTAAAAAACATATACCTATGTATATAATAGCATAGTTTCAAAAAGTATAATGAAAGAAAGAAGGAATAAAAAGCGTTGTGTGAATCGGGATTCGAACACACTGTTACTATTACGCTGTCACGTACTTACTTTTAGAATATTTTTAATATTCATACAATGCTATTTTCCAATTGCACGCCATAATTCTAAAATATTGCATAGTGTCTCAAGATAATTACATTTTAAAGTTTCATATGTCTTTTAAAAATTCACGTGACAGCACACTAACAAAATAATCGAGGAAATATTTACGACATGGCAATATGTTAGAAACTATGTATATTCTTGCTATCTGTATGGAATTTATATCTAAATAATAATTCACATTTTTTTTTAATATAGAGCACGTCAACCTCAACAAAGACATTTTACTTTTGCTCGTGTTCATTAATAATTGCTAGTAATTTTTTTTAACTATTTACTATTTATTTTTAATTAATAATTTTTTTAATAGCTGGTAACATTATTTACACCATTAAAAGCTTGTGTAGGGCTCAGAAAATTATCAGATTTGTAATCACATAGCATTGATAAAAACAAGCTGGTGTTCTTGAGTCTCCGATAAATTTACTTTGTGTCAGTTAGACAAACACTTTACCATGTGACTATGTTGTATTGCATGTTGAGATCTGTTTTCAATTAAACTGTTACATAAGTGACGTAAAATGCATTAGGCTAATAAAACTATATTGTTAAACATTGGTAGTCGACTGTAAAGATAATTATTTTAAGGACACATTCTTCATGTTAATAAATATTCTAAAGAAGCTCACATACATTATCCTGTTTATGGGAAATATTTTTCAGCATTGCAATAAAGATTTACTTCATGATTAAATGAGGATTCCTGATCAATAGACATTTATATTAACACCATGTTTATTAAATATTCACCTGCAGAAACCTACTACTAATACCAACAATTATACATTTTTCAGCGATATTATTATTCATCTAACATTTGTGCAAATGCAAACTGTTCCAGTGCAAATTATAAAATATGTATTTTTGCAGTGTCCCTAAGTAAAATAAAACGCTGCACTAAATGTGCAACTAGAGGTGTCAAACGAGCATACACATAAATGTTGCTTCTCGTTAATTTAATTAATGATGATTTATTTTAATTTACTTCTGTTGGAAGAAACAATCTCTTATTTATGCGCTTCTCTCAATGTGCAAAGTATTTGTAGTAGGGACATGAACTCTAAATAACTTTTTTGACACACATGTTCACAAGAACGTGGCATGGTTAGTGTGACATGTTTTTTTTTACATAATTTAAATTATTTAATGTTTATTTTTTAATTTATGTGATTAAAGATACTACCTGCAATGATATACAAAATAAAAAAACTTTAATACGTTCATAAAGTGTCCCACGACATAAAAAAATCATAAAAATTCCAAATAAGGTGTGCAATATGGCACATGTTAGATACAGCGGCAAGTACACTGCGAGTGTGAGAACGCGGTGACTTGGCAGCAATGCATGGCGAGCCCGCTGGTCGGCCTCTGCTGACGTTGCAACACAGCAAGGCCTGATGTGCTATGCTATCTCTCCACCCTACGCTGCCAAGGATGTGCACTGGGCAGAGTGGGAGTGTCTCCACAAGCGTTGATAGAATTAAATTTGATAACACAATTTTTTGTGTGTAATGCTTACTTTATCTGTGTCTACTAATCACATGAAATAACGAGCACAACCATGACTACATAGGTGCAAATATTTTGCAATTGTCTGTAAATATTTCTTGCTTGTATGACGTGCATATGAATTACAGAAAAGAATAGGATTATAAACATAAAATATTTGACCTTAATTAAGAGGAGTCTTCACTGGTTTCGAATTTCCAACTTTGACGCGTGGGAACAGTTTAGTGATAATAGCCAATGACCCACACTTGATGAAAATTATATCGTCTCTATTCACGTAGTTTGAGTGACAAAATGAAAATGCTACATTTAATAAAAAACATGTCTGTTGGCCACAGATACGGGGAAAAAATGAGCGTATCATTTGTACGTCACAAAGTAAAGCTCTACAAACAAGATCAAGTGTTAGTACTGCACCGAAAATGGCAAAGAAAAAAATTGCACCAAGTTAATTTTTGTGTAACCAGTGGCGCTGTAATTAAAGGAAAACAGCTAAAACTTTGTCCTTATCCATGTTTACAGGGGTTTAAATTTTTTCACTGACATATAAAAAATATTGTGCTAAGTCTATTTTAGTGTAATCAGTAATGCCGTATTAAGAACGAAATTACTAACATCCTTAAGGCGGCTGCCAGATGACGGGATGTTTGTGTGTGCGAGGTGATAATTGATGAGGTGCTACGAGCGACTTCCGCAGACAAATGTATTGTGATAACGCTTCTATGGCCAAAGACGTAAATGTGTTAGCAGTATTTCTGCCGTTACGTTTTTACTGTGGAGCTTTAAGTGGTGACACTATCATTTTATTAAACGCGTTACAGTAGCAAAGTACAATGTACTTGTTGACCTCAAATTCATAAAAATCCATTAACATATATCTTGAGAAACAACCACCTGAAAAAGCAAATTTTACCGAAGTTGGAGGGCTTTAAAATAATGCTTCCAATGTGCGTGATGTCTTGAAAGTCCTATTCACTAGTACCCTGCAGTGTATTTTCTTTTCGTAGATAAGCATTTTGGACGTACTTTTACTGGTGTTTGAGAAAAAACGTAACTCTGAACACGCTGCACACAGTTCGAGCGCCATCCAGGCGGGCGCCAAAGGGTACCGCCTACCCGCACGTGAGAGACTCAAAAGTGACGTCGCAGTAAGGTCGGCCTTGAAGCGCGCATCAAATGCCGCGTCGCCTCAACGAGCCAAGCACTGAACTAGCATACAAGGTTTCCGCCGAAAGGTTTTTAGTATGCGACATTAAGCGGTGACCACATAATTTTATTGGCGGAAAGTCTGCTACTAAGTCCAGTGCAGGTTGCAATCTGAGTTTCACACACATTCAGTTAGAAGATTTTGAAGTACGGAAGTCTGAAAAGGCGGTTTTTAGCAATGTTGGAGGGCTTAGAAAAAGTGTGTTTAATGAGTGTGGGGTCTTAACAATGAGGTTCCAACCCTGTCTGGAGTTTTTCTTTTCGTACGTTGGCACAATGGGCACACGTGGAATATTTTCGTAGAAAAAACCTGTTTACGAACACGTTACAATACATTGAAGCGTGGGGTAGGTGGCCGCCTTAAGAGGAGTCTGACTGGTGCATGAACGGCGTTACAGTATGTCACATGTGTTATTTTTTACGTGAAACCGCTTAACTTATTTCTATTATGTTTTTCTACAAAAAGAACTCGCACTTGAAACTATGCTTCTGAGTTTTCAAAAATTAGGCATGCTTGCTAGAAGCATGATTTTCGGGCCTCTCAAAATGGTTAAAAACGGGTTTTTTAGACTGCTGTAGCTCCGAAAATGTTACCTGAATTCGTAAAGTGCAAAGAAAGAGGCATGCGTTGGTCTTTACTTCGTTATATTGTGGTTACTGCTTAAGGTCCCATAAGAAAATTGACTACAACAAAAACCTTGCACACCAGTTTGGCGCGCTGCGAAGAGAGACTATATATATACTTCTCGTCAAGTGTTAGACATAGGCTCTTATCGCTACGCTGTTCCCATACATCAAAGGTGGAAATTTGTCGCCTGCGAAGACTGCTCTTAAGTAAATTACAGAATCAAAGTACGAACAACACAGTAACGAAACTTACTGACTGTACAACTCATGTAAGTAGCACTGTCGTACTCTGAGCTGAACTTCATTCTCTAGGAATAATTACACTGCAGATGGTGACTTCTAGGCTCCCACTACTTCAAACAGTTGTGTTCTGATGAAGCATGGTTACGCAACTGAAATAACTTGGCTCTGATATTGTGTGCTTGTCAAAGACAGCTAGCATCAGTCTTTACAAGAACTTATGTCGTGGTCTCCCTTCCATATTGGCAACAGTGGCTTACATAAAGTTTTGACTTAAATCATTATCATTTACATAATTTAAGACTGTGCATCACCAGAAGTATGCTAACTGTAGCAAGCTCAAGCCGTTGCATTATTTATGGTTTTTTCGATATTGTTTGCAATATCATTTTATGTTTCTGGAACAACTTCTTAAATGTTCACTAATTTCTGCACATTTTTTCTTAATCCCTTGAGGAAAGTGCAGGCTACTGAAGGAATGCAAGATTCCCCATGTAAAGCACATCTGTTTAAAATTCTAAATAGCAAAATACGTGGCATTATTGAAAACTAGTTCCACAGGCACCCCAAATATTTTCCAAATAGAATTTTCTAGCACATTAACCAAAGCTGCAGATTTTATACTTCTTACCTGTAGTAGAAAAACAAATTTTGAGAATATTATATCCAAAACTGTTAATACTGCGACATTTTCCTTTTTTGATCTCGCTACGAGCCCAAAGATATTTACGGGCACCTTAGCCCACTGCCACTCAGGCTTTTCAGCAGCATACAACCCCATCTTGGTGTTTCTAGAAGCTTTAAGCTTTTGACACCTATCACAACTTTTATTATATTCCACAATATTTTTGCTCATTACCTTTCCAATAAAAATCTGTCCTTATTTTATTAGTTGTTTTATTCGCCCCTAAATGACCTCCACTCGGCAAGTCATGGTAATACCTTAAAATCATTTTACGAACAACCTCAGGGGCTACTATCCTTTTCTTCACCCTTCTATCTGCTTGATAATACAGTATTTTGTCTTCCATTACAAATGGACCACCCTGCCCCATACTTTGTTCTTTAACTATTTGCCTTTATAGACTCAAATGATTGAGGACAGAATAATATAGAACTTTATCATTTCACTCTCATCCTGCTGTTCAACCTTATTAAAAGTTCTCCTTGTACATTCTCGACAGAGCATCCGCCACAGGATTGGCTACCCTTTTCATGTGTTGAATTTTGTATCTTAATCAATTCAAGCGCAATAATAACGTCCAAGCTTACCAAGCAGATTCGGATGACATAGGATCCAAGATATCGCTTGGTTATTTGTAAGATAAGATTGAATTCAGTTCCTTCCAGAAAACTCTAAAACATTTTCATCCCAAACACACCAAACATTTTTTCTCGTACGCGCTTAAACGACGTTCACTGCCACTCAAAGATCTACTCGAAAATGCTTTTGGTTACAACAACCTGCCATCCTTTTTTGTCTGACTTAATACTGCTCCTAAGGCTGTTGCCGACACAACAACATGTAAACTGAAGCGTTCAAGTTAATGTGAGGAGATCACTAAAAATAAAGGAAGTCTCATTAGGCTTAACAACTAGTCTTTATTACAGTTACTGCTCACTCAAGGCAACCCACTTTACAACCACATCATCATCCATCACTGTGTTCTCTTTCAGTTGCACCAACCTATGCATAACCAATATACCAAAAGTCATTATAACTCCTTCAACATTAGGCAAACATAAAACTGGTTCCTCATACAAAATTCTTTTCAGCTGTTTAAAAAATTTCTCCTGTTCTGGGCCTCACGCAAACTCCATGCCTTTCTCTTTTAATGTATTCAAAGGATCATTAATTTCTGACAATTTTGGGACGAATCTTGCATAATACCCTATCATTCCAAGAAATTTTTAGGTGCACTTCAATGTCTTGGTTCGAGGGAATTCCTCAATAGGCCTTATTTATTCCGGGTAACTTTTAACTTCCCACTCACGGCAATGTAACCCAAGAACTTGACCGCCTCTTTAACTATCCACACTTTCTTAAGATTTATTGTGATGCCTGTTTCACATAACTTTAACATCACCTACCTAAGGTGTTCCAAATGTTCCTCCCACATTCCAATACGGAATACCCTAGTGAAACACAAACTTGTATTTATATTCTGACAGTACTTGGTCTAGAACCCAACTCAAAGCTTGGCCACCAAAATTAGTTCCCATGGGCACGCGGGTAAATTCGTATTGCGCCAAGGAGTACTGAAAGCAGTATACATCATATAATTGTCGTGTAATCGCAATTGGAAAAAACTGCTATTAAAATCTAAAGTTGAAAATATTTTGGCATTCCC
Organism: Medauroidea extradentata; assembly: GCA_003012365.1. NCBI lineage: Eukaryota > Metazoa > Arthropoda > Insecta > Phasmatodea > Phasmatidae > Medauroidea > Medauroidea extradentata. Next base: position 20,878 of record PNEQ01119754.1, read on the forward strand.
TAAGTGTTGCAATGCACTCTCTACCGTTGGCAGAGGAAAAGGATCTAAAGAGACACTGCTATTTAATTTTGCATGATTTGCTACTAGCCTAAAATCCTTGCCGCCTGACTTGTTCACCAAAAATCTGGGTGAAGAAAATTCTTATTTAGAAGGGACAGTAACCCCTGCTTTCAGCAATTCATCATTTTTTCTCTAAAGCATTTTAAACTTTATAGGCAAACACTGAAATGGTTTCCACTTTTTTAAACTGTGTTTCATCTGTCACTAAAAACTTATACGGAAGCATATCACATTTCCCTTTTTTTTTTTTTCTGTAATTACATCTCTAAATTCCACCAATAAACTCTGAATCTCACTTAATTTAGTGTCATTTTCAGAACTACATACTCAGTTTTTTATAACCAACCCTCACTAACTTCACACTCACTGTCTCATTAAATGCAAAGGTCAAAAAAGCCCAGATCAAAATCTACTTTCGGCTGTATTCGGCATAAAAAATCCAAACCTATTACCATTTTCACACAACTCTAGTACTACACAAAATGTAAAGTTACAAGAAAACCCTGAAATATTGCAATGCAAATTAACTTTACCTTCACTTTCCCTCGACATACCATCAGCTAACAATAATTTAATTTTGTCATCTCTTTCAAGTTTTTTATTAAAGAACTTATTGTTTTAGCAATAAAAGTTCCCACAGTGACAGAGATATTAAACTACGAGAAGCGCCTGAATCTAGTACAGCTAGCTCACGTGTGCCGTAACAGTCTACAACAACCAAATTCCCTCCTTTATTAATTACTTTTGATTTTGGAAATGTGCATTTACTTGTTTCCTGGCTCGGGATCCGCAATTGTCCCGGGCCTTACGAGTTTCCCGGATATTTATATGTGAGGTGTCCTACTTTCCCGCGCACAAAGCATTTCCTGTCACTATAGTTTGTCACTGGTTTATGACTTTCCGCAATCCTATGACCTTTAAGACCGCAGTTAGCGGATTGGCTCAATCTTTCCGGCTTATCTCTTATCTCCGCCGGTCTCCACTACTCTCGCCCTATGTTTACATTCCCGTCCCATCTCCCATTGAGATTCTTCAGCACTCATAATTCTCTCCCTTTTCACCCACTTGCTCTTTTTCTCATTTTATTTCAGAAATTCCTTCCGATACTCTTTAGTCTGTTCTTCCCTACCCTGGATTTCGACAGCTAGTTGTCATAATTCCGCTAACGTGACTGTAACAAGTCCCATTCCACACTCCCTCCTAGTCGCTGGTGACATGTTGTCTAACAAGATGCTGACAAACTTGTTTTCTTCCTTACATTAGCCCAGGGTGGTGTGATAATCAATCATGGACTCAATGAATGTACTATAGGGCTTGTTCTGCCCTTGAAACCTATGCACATATTTCTTAGGGCACCTGCGCAACATATTACAAGGAGGAAACACTGACTCGTACACGCTGCACGAAAATCTCTATGCCTCCCCTTTCTCCTTCAGACAAATTTCTGTCAAAGCCTGCGCATATGGACCAAAACATTTTTACAATCAACCCTTTTACAAGACTTGTTCTAGAACTAGTCGCAGTCCTGCGATCATTTGCAAGCGTATAATGAAATTCAATGCAGTGTCTGCAACACCTTCCTTCACAACAGGAAAATTACTCGAGACATCTCTAATCCATTTATTCACCTCTTTTAATTTTATGCTTCTATCAGAACTTTGCATGATTTCCTGTTTACGCTCCCTCTCTGTTTCTTTGAACCAAGGTAAGGCACATTCACGCAAGTTGATAGTTATCTAGTCTTCCCCATGCTCCACCCCTCATTCCGACAAATGCAAATGTAAGATGATGCTACCCAGGTGACACAAAAAAGTCTGAAGGCTCCTCCTTGATTGTCTATCTGAACATCTGGAATGTTACAATACAGCTATTCACTATCCTGCAAAAAATTTACGAAAACACAACCACTCCACAACAGCAGAGTCCCACAGGGAAATTATACCATAAATCATTTAAAATAAAGCACAATTCAACAGTTCTTAAACACGTGTCTCATCTGTGTGGAGTTATTTAGTCGACAATCTAGCCACATAGGCATTGTGACAAAGGTTGAGTAAATGAGAAAACTAGAATTTAGGAATGAAGGGTTTTATTGCACCTTTAAACACTTCACCTTACAATTCTGGTGTCAATACTCTTCAATACAACACTTACATTTAAAACACATTGCTCTCAAAACAAAATTTCTTAAGGATTCTCATGATGTGATTTTACTATGCGAGCTCAACTCTACCAGCAACAATTTTTCTCTCTTGGTGCATTTTACTTTAAATTTTCAAAGCATTCATCTACTACTCACACAATCCCGCGATACTCAGTTTTTAAGTTTTGGGCTTAAAGAATGCCATTTCAAATCCCGACGACACACGTCCAAGTTTCATTTCTCTTTGCACCTTCCCTAACGAGTGACGAAATTACGTGGTAACATCCTCGTCATGCAAATTCTTCATAACTGTAGTCCAAGTAAGAGAAATTGCCTAATTCAAAAGGGGCTAGCCAAATGGACACCACTATAATATACATCATGTAGTCACCACCCAAACACATCCTGGGCGTAGACTCATTTTCCGAGGTGGCGAAAACAATTTCGCAGCAATGCTCTGGAACTTCCACCTCTCTGCAAAATCTCCATACCCAAGCCTGCCGCCCCGTAGGCACCAGTCTACTATCACTCCACTCTCCGAACCTCAGCAAGACTACCAAGACGGACTTTCATCATGCATAGTGCTCCCATGCTTATCAAGTCGTCTGAAGCTGAGGAGAGCTGACATTGCAATGGACAAGGCACGCTCGCCAGCCCTTTGTCAAGCCTACCGTTCCTCCCACCCACAGTCCCCCGCCCGTCCTGCAGAGAGAGAGCCCACCACCTCTCTCCAATGCCATCTGTTCAATCTGCTCGATGGTCACTCAAATAGAAGGCATGACAGTCTCATGGAGAATGACAGCGGCACACCGTACGCAGGAGAGGAGAGAAAGAGAGAGATTCCCACTAAAAACTCAAACTTAGTAAAACCCTAACACAAAATTGGGCACCAAAAACATCCCCACCGAAACTCAATCCCAAAACACGAACAGGGCCGAAGGACCTGTTCGCCACTAAACAATGGGTGGCTGAGTTGAGTCAAACAAATGAAAGAATTTTTAAGTTGTTTTAGAATACTTTGTAGTACTTCACTCTTTAGCAAAACTCAGGACCTCCACATATAGTATCTTAATGCTTGTAATCTGTTCACTGTAAAGTGGCTACTTTTTAATTTTAACTCTCTGATAAATTTTTACCATCACCCAATTTCTAATCTTTTCACCCCTGCATGTAATAAATAAACTCCCATAATTTATTTTTAAGTAATGTGTGTTAGGAAACTCTTCAACTGCAGCATTCAATTACAGTTGAATTTACAAAATATTTCTAGTTTGCGACATGGAGTTTAGTCAAACAAGGTATGCCTAAGGAATGGCAGTGTAAAACTTGTAGCCCTTATGTTTTCTGTGTTTATGTAAACAAAAAATTTACATATTTTCGTAAAAAGTAATTTTTTTTTTTTTTATTTTGTATGGGCATAATTAACAGTTATCCGTCTGCAAGAAATAGATTTAAATTGTCCTCCGCTTGTATAGTCATGCAACATAAAAATATCTTCTGAAACAAGCATACTTGTAAAGATTTTGCAATCTATGTATGTGGTTTATTATTAATCTTAACATGTACCACAAATGTAAGGTAAGGTAAGTGAGCTTTACGTCTCGTCGACAGCAAGGTCATTAGAGACGGTGACAACTTGGCATAATGACGGGATGGTAAGAGGAGTCGGCCATGGCCTTTGTTAAGCAACCGTCCCGGCATATGCCTGGAGTGACATCAGGAAACCATGGAAAACCGAAAATCAGGATTGCCAGAGCCATGGATTGAACCTGAGTCCTCCCGAATAAGAGTCCAATGTGTTACTGTTGCGTCACCTCGCTCGGTATATGTAGCACAAATACATCAGCACTAGCGAAAACATGGCTAGTTGCAATCATCATTTGTGAAGGTTTCTATGTAATAATATTGGGCTGAGCTTTCTGGATAACCCAAAATGAAACTATTTCATAAATTACATTATATTTTTCTATGCATAGGACAATTTAGCAAATACATTCAAACTAACACCGTACAACTTGTGGCAGTTTGTGAGAATATTGATTTTTTTTTTTTCCACATCAAGCAAACAGAGAAGAGCACACTATGTTGAAATAATTTTAAAATTTCAATGCAAACATAATAAAGTATCATGCGAGGAAAAAATCTCAATGAATAACCATTGTTATAGACTGTGATGTGACTTTTTATGCCATTTTCATTGCCAGCGCATTACTGACATTTACTTCTGTAAATTACTATGTAACAAAGGCTTGCCGTTTTAACGGATTTTATCCGTTTTAACTGATATTTAAAGGTTAAATCGGACAGACGGATATTGTTAGATATTCACGAATATTTCTAACATCCTTGTTTGTCAACAATTGACACAAAAATTAGCGACGCACATGAATGGAATAACGAGATTCACTAATCTTTTTGTGCTTATTTTAAACCTACAAATCTTTCCCTTTATTTTTTGCAGAAAAGGTCATGATATATACAAGCAAATATACGTAAATTTGTGTTTTATTTTATGCCAAAATAAATAAAAAAGGAAAAGTTTTAAAACCCCTCATAATGGCTGCACCCCATATTTTGTACCAAAAATTTTGGTGAAAACATGCGGCGATTATGTTAATAAATACGTGTATTTACATTTTATGTGCGGCACCATGATACAAGCAAACTACGTCTCATTCGAGGACATAATTAAACCTATGCAGATATATTAATTTTTCAACAATAAGTAGTCAGTTGAACATGTTCGCACTCATTCTACAAATTTTTCAAAAAGGTAAACAGGTGGAAAGTTTCACTGCTACTTTACCAAAACAGATTAGAAAATAGTTCAGTCTGTAAAAAACATTAACAGTAAATGGTTTCCTGTATAACATCTCAATTTTTCCCAATACTATAATAATTTACTATACATATTAATTTCACTATCAAAATTCTACAGCAAGAATCTTCTAAAAAACTTCGGAAAAGTACGTAGACGTAAGTTTGAATTATTACAGGATTTTACAGGATTTTTTAATGTTAATTACAGGATTTTGGAAATAAACTTGATGGCATCCCTGATGTAACCTATACACAAAAAATAAGGGTTCAATAATAATACATTTATCTAGCATTATTCATAGCAAAATTTCACATAATTATTGCCACTATCGTGATGTGCATACTGTAGTTCAATGGCTTTGTTTTCAGTTTAAAAAAATTCACATTCAGGAAGGAACACAATGTAGTAGTTGGAATTTTAAAGCATTTCCAACATTAGAGATTGTCATTTCACAACTTGTTTGTACCCTCAACGATATATATACAACTAGTGTGCATATCATAATCTTTTATAATGCTAAAGGATAGGCCATATCCATTATTATTCTCTAGTGTATTTGGTTTTAGTTAGCAATGCTCCACTGAATAAGGTATCAAAAGGATGATGTATTCCTTTTACCTTTTGGTAGGCATAGAAATATTGTTCACTGATGAAATATTTTACTCAGATTTGAATTTAAGTTAGATTGTAGGTTAGTATAATTTTTGGATTGTTTCTTTGCAGATCGGAAGCATGCATGGGCTCAGTCAGTAAGCAGAGATGAACACTCGAGTTTCCATGATATGGAACAACAGTCTGTACATGATGACCTAGACAGTTCAGTTCTTCAGCACTTGGGCAGAAATATTAGCAATGTATTTATCAGCTCAGAGGGTAATTCAAGCTTAACTTTACAGAATTCTGTAGGCAGTACAGAATACACAAAGATAGATGTGAACTACAACTATCATCAGCAAATTAAACGTTACAAAAGGTTTTCCAATACTGTCAAATATTTAAGGTTAAATAAAGTAAAATCAGTGAATTCTCACCGAGAGCAACCCCTCTCATGGGTACAACCAAAAAAGTATTCTTTCTATAATATTAAGGATGGACCTAATAAGAAATTGAATTTTAGGGGTAATAGTGGTTATATTGATGATGGTAAATATTTGGATGTGGAAATGCACAAAACTGCCCTGTCACACAATAATGAAATATTAGACAAGGATCTGGATAAATCTGTAAAGACAATGAAAGAATCTCTTCATTACTTCTGGAGTGTCTTAGAAGATTTGAAATTTGGTGTAAAACCTTCTACAGAGCTGTCTGTGAAGTTGCAGCAGCTAGAGAATGACATGAAAAATGTGTCACTGAAGATGGACAGGTTTATTTCTAAGTTTGTTAGATTTAAGAGAAGCAATTGTAAAGATTCTCTCTTAGAATTACAAAGGAAAATTGACAAACTTAGGAATGATGTAAATGGTTTGTACCATGACCTTCTTTGCATGAATGTTCAAGAGACTAGAAAAATTGTTAATGTGTCTGTACAATCTGTAGTAAAATGCTCAACAAACATATCACTGCAGATTGAAGAAATGACAACTGTTCCAGATTTTACTTTGATGAATAAGTCCAGTGAAGCATCCGTTCAAAAAACTTCTTCAGACGCGGCTGGTGATCGCCTCAGGATATTAGTTGCACAGGAAAAAAATGTTACCTTGGAAACTGAACCTCATACAGAAGCATTTTCAAATGTTCAGTCAGTTCAAAATTTTTCTGGGGCAAGCACAGGCAAACCAAACAACTTAGAATCGTCATATATACAAACAACCCAGAACGTTTATGATGCAAGCACAGTTACTAAACATAATTACTTTGAATCTCCAGTCGTACAGCCAACTGGAAATGTTTCTCATGCAAGCCCGACTACTAAACCAAACTTCTTTGAATCTTCAGTTGTACAGCCATCCGAAAGTATTTTTGGTGCACACACAACCACTAAACCAAGTGACTTTGAATCTTCAGTCAAAAAGCCAAGCCAGACTGTTTCCAGTGCAAGCACAGCCACTAAACCAAATTATGTAGACTCTTCTGTTTTGCAACCATTTGGAAGTATTTCTGGTTCAAGCTCAACTATTAAACCAAATAACTTTGAATCTTCAGTTGTGCAGTCAACTGGAAGTGTTACTGTTGTAGCCACAAATGCTAGACCAAATGATTTTGAATCTTCAGTTTTACGGCCTTCGGGAAGTGCTTCTGTTGCAAACACAACTATTAAACCAAATGTCTTTGAATCTTCAGCTGTACAGCCAAACCAAAATATTTCTGGTGCAAGCACAACCACTAAACCAAATGACTTTGAAACTTCAATTGCACAGCCAATCCAGAATGTTTCTATTGACAGTACAACTATGACACCAAATGTCTATGAATCATCTGTACAGCCAACCCAAAATATTTCTGGCACAAGCACAACCACTAAACCAAATGACTTTGAAACTTCAGTTATACAACCAACCCAGAATGTTTCTATTGAAAGCACAACTATTACACCAAATGTTTTTGAATCTTCAGCTGTACAGCCAACCCAAAATATTTCTGGTGTAAGCACAACTACTAAACCAAATGTTTCTGAATCTTCAGTTGTAAATCCTATTGGAAGTGTTTCTAGTGCAAGTATAAGTACTAAATCTAATGAATTTGAATCTTCATCTGTACAGCCAACCCAAAATATTTCTGGTGCAAGCACAATCACTAAACCAATGGACTTTGAAACTTCATTTGCACAGCCAATCCAAAAGGTTTCCATTGAAAGCACAACTATTAAACCAAATGTCTCTGAATCTTCAGTTGTAAAACCTACTGGAAGTGTTTCTGGTCCAAATACAACTACTAAAACAAATGTAATTCAACCTTCAGCTGTACAGCCAACCAAAAATATTTCTGGTGCAAACACAATCACTAAACCAAATGACTTTGAAACTTCAATTGCACAGCCAATGCAGAATGTTTCAATTGAAAGTACAACTATTAAACCAAATGTCTCTGAATCTTTAGTTGTAAAACCTACTGGAAGTGTTTCTGGTGCAAGTATAAGTACTAAACCAAATGAATTTGAATCTTCACCTGAGCAACCAACCCAAAATATTTCTGGTGCAAGTACAACCACTAAACCAAAGGACTTTGAAACTTCAGTTGCACAGCCAATTCAGAATGTTTCCATTGAAAGCACAACTATTAAACCAAATGTCTTTGACTCTTCAGTTGTACAGCAAACCCAGAATGTTTCTGGTCCAAATACAACTACTAAAACAAATGTAATTCAACCTTCAGCTGTACAGCCAACCCATACTGTTTCCGGTGCAAGCGATACTAAACCAGTCACAAACATTTCTGATGCCTACATATCATCTGATAGTCACAGGAATAATACTGTGGATACAATTTCAGTTCAAATGCAACAGGCGACACATACTACGGACAAAGCTGAATTTGCAAGCACAAAATTTTCACTTCCACATGTCGGTGCTAGCTTACCTGTGCCAGTAGAAATGGTGGGCAGCAGTGATTACCCTGTACGTAATCACTGGCAGGCAACTACATTGAGAGAAACTATTGATAATGGATATTTTTATCCAGTGCCATACAAAGGTGATAATTTAGGAAATGTTTATTCAAAAAGTACAGAGAAAACTATAGTTAAATTGCCCAGTTTCACTTCTTCCTCCATTAGTTCAAATACTATTACAGAACAGGATAGAGATGAGAGGCTCTACAATGGAGGTGACAAAATAAACTTAACTGCACAGTCAATGATAAAATATGATGGAAAAAATGATGTATCTGATAATTCAATTAACAGGTCAGGTGAGAGAGTGACGAAACCAACCGGGCTGTTGCAGCATTTGAATATTTCACAGAGCAGATCAGGTGTAGGTGGCCGTTTGGGTACCTCTGACGACCATGCAAAAAGTCCAGATTTTCGAATTGTTCATGGTTCAGGCAGTACGACAGCAAGCCCCTCTACACGCAGGTTCATAGCTGCGCCCGGGAATCAGAACCACAGTGAAATAAGAGTGACGTCAGTTGGTCAACCTACAGCATCTTCACTTGTGCAGAATGTCTACAAACTCAATGTTTTCCCGCAAATATGGAGTCCTTGCCCTGTGTCCGTTTACTGGTACGGTGCGAATGGACCGGCAGTCGTGCCGCCCGTCAAGTTGACAGTCACTGCTGGAGGGAAAGACTTCACCTTTCCCAGCCAAGCTAACATGTTTAGCCTGCCTAGTCACCCTGCACAGTTTCCATTGCCTCCATATCAGCCAGAGTTACCCCCACCCTACCAGCTTCCACTGCCCTATTCGTACCAGGTACCGTACGTGCAGCATCCTTATCCTCACGTACCACAGTACTGGTACCCACACAAGCTATATCCTCCATACCTCCCACAATACTTCCAGAGAGGTTTGCCAGATTCTCTTGCCCATCAGCCAAGAAACTTCCAAGGTAACATTCCTGACTACAGTGGTTACTATCCCTATCTCTGCAGCTACTCTCTTGCCCCTGTGGAGTTCCCTAGTGTGGTGGGCATGGATGACAGTGATCAGAGACATGCCAACGTAAAGCTGGCTAATAGTCCAAGTAAACACGGAGAGAAGGAAATGAAATCTGAGAAGAACAGAAGCTCAGAAACTTTTGATTGGTCAAATGTACCTGCAAGTCGACAATTTGAAGGTATTATTTATTTTATTAGTATGAATAAGTATTTAAATTAAATTTACATATTCAAAGAACAGTAGATTACTTTTAATTGTTACAGATTTTTCTTCTGTTTTTTCCCAGTAGTCACCTTGTAATTTTTATTTTCTATTTAATATTTAGTAGTGTATCTGTACAAACTTAGATCACAGAATGATTATTAAAGAAACTAGCTTGTGTTTTTATTAGTAATTTTTTTCTGTAGAGTTGTTGCAGTCTGTTGCTAACAGTGGATGTTGTGTTGGTGCGTGCAGACGTGTGTCCTACAGGCCAGGTTGCATGCTCTGAAGATGGCAGTTGTATCATGGCTAGTGAGTGGTGTGACGGCACTGTGAACTGTGTGGATGCTAGTGATGAGCGTAGCTGTACGTGTCGACAGCATGTGGATAGTGACAAAATATGTGATGGATTCTTTGACTGCCCTCAAGGTGAAGATGAGCTGGGCTGTTTTAGTAAGTGAAACCATTTTTCTACCAATAATGTTTTCTTCTTTTTTCGTAGTTAAGTTTTCGTTTTTTTTTCTGCATTCTTCTTTGCTGCTTTTCTTTCTGTTATTTCAATTATCATAGAATTTTTATCCTGTCTGCTTGCCTCTCTAACATATGTGATATAAGTGGCAGATTGCAGTAACACACAGATATATGCATATATATACTCGCACACTCTGATGTAGAAATGTTAACAAAGCTCTTGCGTAACTTTTTTTTATTTTGTTGTAATTCAACATTTACCTCTTGTAACATAATTTTAGCCAACAATTTTTTTTTGCTTTGTTTTTCAGATTGTGATGCGCTGTCGTTCAGTTGTGATGACTGGAGCATTCACCAGCTACAGGCTACCTGTGTCCCACTGCGGAAACGTTGCGACGGGGTTAAACACTGCAGGAATGGGAAGGATGAGATTGACTGTGCGTTGCTTGCGGATGCTTTGGTGCAGCCAGAAGTAAGGCAGTTCAAATTACTCCATTCATCTCTTCAAATAATGAACATCAACAATTTAAGGGCTGTGCCTGTCTTGCTTGTGACTACAGAGTTTTAATGGGGAACTAAAGTTGAAATAGATTAATCCACAATGAACCAGTGTTCAAGATAATTTTTTCAAATAAAAAGTATTATGTGCAAACTTTCAGGGATAATACTGCTATTTAAGAAACTTTGCAGATTATTTTTAGTTTTAGTGGTTAATTTTTAACTTGAGTGCTTGTTAAATTTATTTGTAGTAAAAATTACTAAATGATAATTTAATTAAATATCCTGTTCCAATGCGTCTTAAGACATTTTATACTTGTTTGAAAGTGCTGTCTTTGAAATTAGTCCATTGAGAAGTATTAAATACTAACATTTATCCCCCAACTAAACTAGGTAAATTAAACTGCATGTGGCTGCAAGCTTGGCTGACAGCGCCCTTAAGTATGAGTTAATTTGTAGTGACTTGTCTAGTCTTCTGTATGGTGAGAGAGTATTCTCTGAACATGGCAGTAGTGCTAGTATAAAATATAAACAGGTACCACCATCAAATTTGTGCTGTTTTGTATAGTAATTAAATTACAAGAATGAGCATTTTGGAGAAAACATCAAACAGACGTAATAAAAGCACTGTATGTAGGCTATGTGTTTATGGTTGGGCAGGTAGTAAAGTAAGTGGGACTTAGTCTTGTCGATGTAAGTTCCTTAGTGATGGAATCATTGATTTGGACAAACAGAAAATGGGGAAAGAAACTGGCATGGCCTTTCATTAGAAATTTTACCAGCATTCTGAATTCTGAAAACAAAACATAAATCAGGATGTTCAGGCGCGGACTGGAAACCAGGTCCTCCTTTAATTAGGTGTATGGTAGCTTGGTACAACAATTATAAATTATAGTTGTAGCTACATAGTCTGTGGGTACCAACTTTCTAATAGTGTGTACCATCAAACAGTAGTAAGCCTACAGTTATTTAACTTTCCAAAATTCCTGTAAATTCAAAGTTGCATGTTGAAACTATAGTGTTATTAATTTTTTTTTATAAATTTTGGAAGTTTGTAGAACCCATACTTAGTTGTCTTTAGTACAAACTTGAATTATTTAGATGTGGGGAGCTGATTATAGTGGTAAATTAGCTACAACCGGGTCAGTTTTGTATTTACTTATACACATTTGGTTCTGTTGTTTAAACATTTGGTATTATTGTCCAAATCTTGATTTTGTGGGAAAGAGCAATATTAAAATCATTAAATTAGCTATGTGATGATAGTTATTGCATGTTTATAATGTCAGTTGGTTTTACATGTGATGTGCACACCAAATTATTTGTACAAAATATTTGTTTATGTTTGTATCAGTATTTTTGTTGTTATTATTAAACATATTGTGCAGCTTAAAAGTGGCCTCTTGAAATATATGCTACATGATATGCAAAATAACCTACAGTACGTATACTCTAAAATTTGTTTTTTAGGAAATGTTCAGGTTTGGCTCTTGATAGAATCTGAATCTAGACTGAAATTTTCTAATTACATGTTAACTAGTGATTTTTCATCACAAGAGTTTATAAAATGAAGGGGGGAAAAAATATCTTTTCTAATATTATCTTTGAGCTTTCTGTAGTTTTCATATAACGTTTCCTGCAAATATACGAGTAATATATTTTAGAGCACACATATATACGTGTTGTAATCAAGATTGACCGTAAAATTTGTTTCAGAATTTCTTTATTTCGTATGCTGAAGGCTTTCTCCACCGTAATTGGCAAGGAGCATGGTACCCAGTTTGTTCATTCGACAAAGTGTGGGTTGAAGCAGCCTGTAATGCAGATGCTGGTATTCGTGACAAGTTAGTATCAAATGTTACCCAGCTCTAAGAATTACAGCAACGTGTGTTCTAGAGTGCATAGCAAAATCATTTTGAGATAGTCGATGCTAAACAAGAACAATTTTGTATTTAAAATTAAAAAATTTAAAAGTAAAATTAAAAAAAAAATATTTATTATAGTATATATGTATGTGTGTATATATATATATATATATATATATATATATATATATATATATATATATATATATATATATATATATATATAATATATATATTTTTTTTTTTTTCTCAAGTAACAATTGACTCTGATTGCATCTTGGCAATTGAAAATTAAATTTTTCATTACTATGTGTTGATTCATTATGTATGTGATAATTTACAGTATCATGTCTTCACTGCCCTGATACGACCATTTTATATTTATTTTCAGGAACCTAGATCATGTGGAGCTACGTCCTCTGCCACAAGCCTATAATGGTGTGTTTATAGCACCTCATCCCTATGGGCGTGTTAACTTCATTCATACCTGTAATGGTTATGCTTCATATGTAATTTGTGCTCCTATGATGTGTGGAACACGTATAATATCTGCAGGTATTGGAGAAATGCCAGAGGCGATGGTGCACAAGAAACGAAAAATATTTCTGCCAGAGAAAGAGACTGTAACTAGTGCTGTTGTGTTCAAGAATATAAGGGACAAGTCTAGGAATGAGTCTGTGTTGTCCCCATCGAATACAGAAGAGAGTAAGTTGCATCACAGGGGAAGTGAGGATGTGGGCTCTTCGGACTGGAGTGGGAAGCAGTTGGTAGCAGGCAAGCTGGCTCGCAATGTCAGGGCAGAGGAGGGGCGCGTGGTTGGTGGGGAGGCTAGCAGACCTGGCTCCTGGCCGTGGGTGGTGGCCTTGTATAAAGATGGCCTCTTCCACTGTGGCGGGGTGATTCTCACCACAGTGTGGGTCATGACTGCTGCACACTGTGTCGAAGGGTGAGTTTCACAATAAAGTGACCTCTTTGGAAGCCTTGATTACTTTTTCCTTTTCTGCCATGCTCTTTCTCACCACCACTTCTTAATTCTCTAATTTCGCCATACTCTAAAAATAGTGCCTGAAGCTTTAGTAAAATTTGTCAAAATCATCAGAAGTGCTCATTTTATCATGGACAGCATGTGTAGTTTATGGTTTTCATGTGTTTAAATGTCCATTGGGATTCTTGTCAATGTTATACTCTATTTAACATTTCACCCATATTGATTTGGATTGTGTGAGTTAGGGTAGCATGTGAGATTTCATGCTAATTATTTATGCTTCATTGCCTTGGCCTGCTAGCTGGAAGCAAGTATGAATAAAACAAGTTATCAGAGATGATAGTATGTTACTGAGTTACTTGCAAGAATTTTTGGCTTTTTTTATTCTTGTGTAATGGTCATAGCTGAGTCAATATAAAGTTTTACATTTGTACTTGTTTTTGGTTGTTGGAAATCTGTGTCGGATCTGGAGGGGGGCAAGAGGGGGCATGTGCCTCCGGCTGCATATAAAAGGGGTGGCAGGCTGGCCTCGCATTGTTTAAAAAATAAAATAAAAATATCTTCTCAAAAAAGGTTAATTTAGTTAATAATGAAAGTGTGATCAATTTTTGGCTGAGAGAAAAGTCATTAATTTTTTGTAATGTAAAGTTTTGTTTTGTTGTTGTGTCCTTGTAATGTTTGTGTGTGTAAACTCCTGAAAATAAAATTGAAATAACAAATTTATTCTCATGCCATAGTTTAAAAGTAGATATTTTTAGCATACCATAAATTCTATTTCTAAATTACTAAAAGAAAATAAAAATTACAGCAGTAGTAACAATTTTTCTAAATAATATTTTACTTGTCTTGCTGTGAAATTTGGAAAAAATGGAGGGGGTGAAGTTGGCCAATTTTGCCCCCCTTACTAAATGGTCTGGTTCCAGTACTGTTGGAAATGTTTTGTAATTAAAAAATTATTAAATGGTAAACTTCAATATATATATATATATATATATATATAAAAATTTTTTTTCCAAACCTAGTTTTAGACAGGTGCCAAATGTTTTGTTGTGTTGTTAGGTTCACTAGTGCATACTTTGAGGTGCAGGCAGGTATGCTGCGTCGCTTGTCCTTCTCCCCATCCCACCAGAGTCGCATGGTATTGAACATTGTGGTACACAACAATTATGACCGAACAGACATGAAAAACGATTTGGCTCTGATACAGCTGGAGCAGCCGCTCAAGTTCAATCGCTGGGTGAGACAGATCTGCCTTCCACGCAGCAGTCCTAAGCCAAACACTATATGTACAGCAGTGGGCTGGGGTGCCCTCCGGGAGCATGGGCCCGACCGTAAGTAGTTGCATTGGCAAAATTTTTTTATATACAAACACTTGTCTTTGTTAGATTCTTAACACTCTCCAGTCTTCTCAGCTAGACTGAGCAAGTTTTTTTCTGTAGCAATAGCTCACTATACTAAGCCCTGAAAATTTCCTGTTGCAAGTGTTAGTATGCATCTCTGGTGTTGATTATTATAATTTATTGGGATAGGTGCATGTATAACGTGTAATTAAAGAATAAAATAAATAATCTTACTTGTGTGCGTTAAAGACTAACATACATAATTTTTTGTATCAATTAATATCAATAAAGTATTCAGGGGGAATTTCAACATTACTTTGTTCCAGATGGTTATGATGTAGTATCTGTTGCTCAAGCCCTTCAAGCTACCATACGGAAAGCACTGAAAAACTCATGAATATTTGGGTATTCTGTGTTGATCACTTTATAAGCTGTTAGCACAGTCACCTGAGCATTGCTGCTTGTTTTTGTCTTCGGTAGGGTTTTTTAGATGCCGCTTACATGGGTGCATAGTACATTTGTATGACGTGTCCACAAAAAGTCCTGACTAGTGTCACTTCATCTGCATAGCTGTACCTACAGGCAGATATGTCTGGACTCTTTCCTCATTTGCCACACACAGCAAACTGGCATTCATTGTACTGTACTTATGATTTCCCATGTACAGTTGGTTATGTTTGTCATAAGACGTATCAGGCCCTACGTCTTAACACCCTATTGTTTTATTAGCACTATGCTTCACCACTTTCACAGAGCTGGAAGTCAGTCCTACGAGCGAGTTGCCTTGGCTCAAGTTTAGTGTGCTGCTCAGCAAGGCCATACTTCCCTTGCACATGTATACAAGCGTACGCGAGGAAGTAGGCAAGAGGAGACAGCAGATTAATCTCTACCCACATGTTACTTTCTCAGATTTTGTACATTCAATTAGCTAGTTTCCCCTACTCCACCAAGTTCTAGCCCGTGTGCTTTCCTGTAGCCACCAAACCTTGCACATCAACCAGAAGTACTCTACAGCCATGTTCACACCCAGTTGATCTTTTAGACGACAATTTTTTTTGTCCCACCATAGAGGAACTGACAGAAAATAAATCAACAATCACGTGTGACAAGTATTGAGGAAACCTCGTAGTGACAGTACAGTTGTCCCATTACAGGAGCCTTAAGTGTTCCTCTTTGGGAGGCTCCAGGGGTAGGGAAACAGTTTCACCATGTCGCATCTCTAGGACTGAATACATTTGGTGCAGGAACTCGCTTCTATGGCTCAGGTCCCGGTGAGACTGGCTACAACAACCAGAGTGAACCATAATACATAAAAACATGAAAGCATTATCTTTCTTGCACACTCTCTGCAAGTGTGTTGCATTGTGACATAGAGTCGAGGACAGTTGGAGCAGATGACCTTGTAACTGTACTCGATTTTGAGGCCTGTGTACTTTATGCTTGAACAGTGTTGTAGCGTGCCATGCCGGCACTTTTTTTTACACATAACTGGTATAGGTGATTCGGAATAAAATGAGCACTCAAAAAAGCCCTGATTAATTTCTATTTTCTGCAAATTTATATCTTTCTACCGAATGTAATCATAAACATCACGTGCTTTTATTTACATTGGCTTGTATAATGTTTATATTTACATTACGCTGCTCTGATAAATATTATCTACAATATCTACTCATTAAATGCATAAGGGCTGAATATATTCTATATTCAGTAGTAATTCGTGCTATAAATACTTTCCAGTTAACGTCTTATAATACTGGTTTTTTCGTCGACTCTAATTGATAAAACACGCACTATTACCGTTACGAATCTTGTAAATACGTGCATAAGTATATTTTAATTTTGTAATTCTAAACCGCCACTAAAACACACATGAGGCACGCAATCCAAGATTTCAAGTTTCTTTCAGTTCTACTGGCATGAACGACGACGAGCGACGACTCATTTAACAGAAATTATAAATAACGTATTGTCTCATGTCTCACTTTCAAGCAAGCGAAGCGGCAAAAACCTAACTCTGATGTCACCTGTCGGTGTAATTTAGAGTTGTCTGAAGGGCAGAGCAAGCGGCCACGTGCAAAATGACGAACAACCGAGGGCATAGCGTCACTTTGTACTGGCGCTAATTAATTAAAATATAAATTAATATTTCAAAGTAGAGAGAGGTTTATTTTATCTGATGTTCTTTCACTAATGTTGTATTTAAATAGGAAAATACACAGAACTACATGCAATGATTTACTACCAACCGTACAAACAGTAAAGTAACTCTTGTTACTGCTGACTTATATGCAGTAACTGCTTGTTTTTTTTTTTCTTTCTAAGGTTAAATCTTTAGTGATCATTTTATCTCGAATGACCTATCTATTAGCTTATTTTTGTTAAGTTTATCTTTGAATGTAACAGTTTACTGGAATCTGTTCTATTCTTGTATAACTTTGAAAATGCTGCGTGCTTAACAGAGACATGTGTTTCAGGCTACTCAAAAAGGCTAAAAAACATCTTTTTTAAAGTGCTATAACTCCAAAAATACTATTTGGATTGTTAAAACAAAAAACTAGAAGAATACGGTGCCTTTTAATAAATACTGTATACAAATAAAATTAAGAGAGTCGCCGCTTAAGTTCCATAGGAAAAAAGACTGCTGCGAAAACACTGTGCACCGGTTTAGTGCACTGCGAATAAAAGTAATTCTTTTCTCGAGTGTAGCAGTCTTGACTTATCGCTCCTTTTTCTCAGCCCCTCAAACATGGACAATTAAGTCGGATACCTAGGCATCTTAAGTCAGTCGTTTGTGGATGGTCTCTATGGGAGTGTATAAATTTTAGTGAAAGCCTTGCGGTATGCCAGAACCTGTGATGATGTAGGGTTATCTGCTGCACGTTGCCTGCTTTTACTATGTTTTACCGTTTTAATATGTAGAGCTATTGTGGCTTGCAATGCTTGGATTTAAGAGTCTACACCTTCATACATCTCACATTGCTCACAGCACAGCCCAGCCCAGGTAAGAAACTTATAGATCGAACTACAAAAACCAACTCTTGCAATAATGTTAAACTGCATTATTCAGTTCCTTCAATTGGTTGTATACCTAGATATCTTAGTACAGGCCTATTGCAAATGCCCATTGGCAACTGTGCCCTAGCTGCGTGTTCAGGATCATCCCACATACACCAGTATGGAACTCAGACCTTATATAACATCTTGTTGGTCATGTCCTGTAGAAACAGTCACTTTTTTAATTGTAACTTGTGGACAACAGGTCACTCACTTTGTTTTTGTGTGCGTTCTCTCCCTAGCAGCGAGTTTCCGCTGTCATGAACAGTTTCTGTTGATGGTCAACTCTGCACTTGTTGCTGTTGTTAGCAAGGAAACGTTTTGTCCTTAACCTTTTTTGATGTTACGTGGAACACCTGACCTGCAGTTTGTAATGTATTTTGGTGTATTTTTAGTTTAGTGTAGGTTACCTCATTTTGGTATTAATATGTTTATTTATTGAGATCAAGGTTTATAGTATTTATATAAAAGTAGTGATGTTTATTGTTGCAGCGGACCATTTAAGAGAGGTTGAAATACCAATTAACGCAGAATGCAAGCACAAGATGGATTTAGAGGGGTTGGAAATATGTGCTGGTGTGGTTGAAGGTGGCAGAGATTCTTGTCAAGGGGACAGTGGAGGTCCCTTGCTATGCAGGTAGACACATGTTCTTATTATATTTCCTTTTTTGTGGAGTCATTTTCTTCTGAGCACATCTTAAGTTATAGTACCACAAGTATATCTTGATTTGTATGTGTTTATTTGTATGTGTTTATTTGTATGTGTTTATTTGTATGTGTTTATTTGTATATGTTTATTTGTATGTGTAAAGCCCTGTATTAGCATATTTATTCTTAAAACCAATTTTAATAGAAATACTTTTTGCATGGTGAATTGTAAACTGCTTTTTAAATTTTTTTTTTTTTGCTAAATAAATTATTGTGTGCACACTCTGGCAAGTGTGTGTGTATGCATGGTAGTGTGTGTGTTTGTTTGTGTTGGTGTGTGTGTTTGTTTGTGTTGGTGTGTGTGTGTTTGTTTGTGTTGGTGTGTGTGT
>PNEQ01119755.1:0-33536 GCA_003012365.1 Medauroidea extradentata
ATATATATATATATATATATATATATATATATATATATATATATATATATATATATATATATATATATATATAACACAAACTCCCTTACAAGAGGAAGGTTCAATACTTTATAAATGTGTGTGTGTTTACATATATAGTCCTATATATACCTTTACAAGACAAAGATTACATACACAGTAACCCCTCTGTATTCGCGAACTTAATACCTGTGAATTCGCTTACTTACGTGGAAATTTGTAACCATTATTCAATTTTGCGACTAAATTTCGCGAATCAACGAATGCAAATATACAATTTCCCTTCCCCCCTTCTTAATGCGAACACACCACACACGTATCATATCGCTCGTTGTTGCACACAGTACGTTTATCATATCGCTTATCGTAGCTGTTACCTACTCACACGTATCATATCGATATGCAACATATCGATAGCGCGTAGACACACACACAAAGGTAGGAAATGATAGGAACGTTGTTGACGAAGCTGACGTTGTAGTGTTATTGTATGCTTGGCTAGCTAAGGAGATTACTGGTGGAGGTTTTGAGGACAAACGAGAAGAAGACGTAGAAGACATTAGTACTGTAAAGGTGCAAGAGCCAATATCAAGCGAGCTGGACGAGCTAGCTTATGACAGCAGTGCTGAGGATAGTGATCAGGTCTCTGAACTGAAGACATTTAGTTCTACTAAGCGTTCACAAATATTAAGTGATTCTGACGGACTGTACAAAAAGTTTCAAGAATGTGATTCTATTTTAGAACGAAGTTTGAAGTTCACAAGGTCAGTTGAGGCTGAATTGTTTTATTTGTTGATGTTGTGGATGATTTCAATCGTCAGTCTAAACAGACAATACTGACACAATTTTTATTTTATAAGTTTTCCGCCGGCTGTAAAACCAAACGGCAGGCCATAACCAAGATGTTCACTTGTTAAGCAGCCGGAGTTGCAACACAGTAGTATTAATGACCCGATGAACGTTGGTGATGAGGATATGTGTAAGATTAAATAAATACAAAAGAGGAAGTGATGTTTTATCTACTATAATTGCCGCCTCCCTCTTCCACTCAGTAACACTAGCCTCGTGGGTGCTGTACTCTAAAATTATCACTTTTTTTTTCAAAATGAAATAAAACAGTTTACTACGGGTGTAATGTGTACAAATTTAATCTGTTTTGATGTGTTGTTATAATGGGTTTTCCTCATGTTGTGCACGTTTTAAAGATAGCGTATGTAATGAATTGTGAAAATTTAATTTCTTTTGGTTATAATACATGCAACTGTTCACATACAACACATTATTAGGAACATTACATAACTGTCGTATGGTGACAAGATAATTTGGAAACCTAGCCTTATATTTCCCAGGTCTTTCTGGTATCGGTGGTTGTGGACAGGTACACAGCCACTCAGAAACCAACTTTAAGAATTTCACGTTAGTGAGCTTTGTTGGAAACCGTGCTTAATGTTTATAATCAATTAATTAATGTCTTCCCCGCTGTATTTAAATTTAAACACTGCAACGTACTTTTATTTACATAGGCCTATAGAATGTTTATCGCTGCATACCACTGCTCATGAAATAAGTTTTTTTTTTTTTTGCGCTTACCATGATGGCTTCTTTGAAACGAAATTTCTTGATATTTTGGAATTTCGGTACCTAAGGGAGAAAAGTGGCGAAAAATGGAGAAAGGTGTTTTCAATTAGTCGTTAGCATGTCTCGAAACCAACGGATATATCGTCACACGGTTTCCATTTCTTTGTGACATTTTATATGCACAATGTGGCAACGTGGCACTGTAGTTAGTCCCCTCTTATGCTCCCAGATGCCATACTTACCTTACTACTACTGTTCTGACCTGCATGTTATGAGTTCATGTTAAAATCCCGAGCATTCCAAACATGAGTTTATGTTAACTTGATATAACATACATAAAATAATTCCTGAGCGGACATCCTCCGTGCAGTGTTGCCACATCATAAAATGTCGTACTACAACTTTTTGCCACTTACATTTTCGTCTCCAATATAGCCCAGGTTTTGCGTTTATATCTCTATATATAAACGGAAGTGCCCCACTCACTGACTGACTGACTCATTCATTCATTCATCATCAACGCCCAGCCCAAACCACTGGACCTAGAAACGTGAAATTTTAAGGGAAGTTTCCCCTTAAGAAAGGATTTTTCGAAATTCGATAATTAAGGGGGTGAAAAGGTGTGAAATGTGTTTTAAAAGAATCCTTGATATCTCATAAACTGGTAATGCTATCATAAATTTTTTAACTTCATATTATTGCCCAAAGAAATGCATATTGGCGAATTTTTCGATTTTGCGAAATTCAAAAATTATGGGGGTGAAAAGTCGTAAAATGTGTTTTTCATTACTCCATGATTTCTCCTAAACCATTTCAGATAGTGAGGTGATTTTTAAAAAAAAAAATTATGCTTAAGTAAATATCTAAAAAGTGTTTTTACAATTTTTCGAAATTCGTCCTTGAAAGCTCTTAAAAAAATAAAACGTGTTTTTAATATTAATCCCACTTATCTCCTAAACCAGTGGAAATATTGAAATGGTTTTTGCTTTAAAATAATTTTTACGTAAATATAAAAAAAGGGATTCCAGGATTTTTCGAAATTCGTCCTTGAAAGCTGTTAAAAAAATAAAATGTGATTTCATATAATCATCTGTACCGCTTATACCCGTTGAAATATCGAGATATTTTTTTGATAAAAATGAGGCTTGTGTAAATATCTACAAATCAAATTCAGGTTTTTATGAAATTCGAAAATTAAGTAGGTGTTACAGTTTTCCCGAAAAGTGAGAATGATCACGGAGAAATAACTCAACAGTCGTTTCTTTTCGGCAACCTACTCATAAATAAAACCTCTTTGGACATGCGAAAGTATTATTACGGCCTGTCTTTAAGTATTCACTCGGGTATTGTACAAAGTTTGTGGTGTGGGAGAGGTGGGGTTACGGGCTCGTATCCTGTGCAAGTCTTTGCGATGGGACTTGACATGACATCATACGAGCATATTGCGTGCGCTCTTTTCACTGAGATAAGACAATTTATAGTTCACTGTTATTGAGTACGCTAGCTGTTAAATCCCTTCATCACATATTTTATCCAGAGTTACTGTTTGTATTACATAATTTCACGCGGGCAAAGCCGCGGCCGGGTAGCTATTTTGTAGAGAAATAAAGATGAATTAAAAACAAAGATGTTCTACAATTAAAGTACCCTCAGCGTAGTGGACTGGATAAAGCTGTTTGTATTTGTTGTTATAAACATATACAGAGAATATAGTGACATCATCAATTAATACGTTATTAAAATTTAGTTACTCTTTACTATAGTACACGCGGGCGAAGCCGCAAAGTGAAAGCTAGTATATATATATATATATATATATATATATATATATATATATATATATATATATATATATATATAATTCTATTGAGTCGAATTTGGAAAAAAATACTGAGAAACATATTTATTTTTGGTATTTACATAACTACCATCCTGAATCATAGAGCATGTAGATACCTCGATGTGCATGGAGGAATAATCGAAATATATCTCACGACTGATAACCTTCTAAAGAACAGAATTTCTTAAAGTCTTGAACTATAATATTAGGGAATCGTACGAATATTCAATTGAAATTAAGATCACGACAGCCTCTTGGGGTTCGGACTATATCGATGGTTCATCAAAGACACAATTAACCTATTTTCATCTCTTTAGGAGTTTAATTTTAAAAAAAAATCCTTCTTAGCGGTTTTCTACGACGTGGGGGGTTGGAGGGGGGCAAAATTTCACGCTCGTAGGTTCAGCGGTTTGGGCTGTGCTTTGATATGCCAGTCAGTCAGTGAACTCTGTTATGTAAAGGTATATTTCGAGAATTACGTAACCGATTATTATTTGCTGGCTTAATTTGCTCCACATTGAGATAAATAGGCTATGCTGTTAACTTCTTGCTATAGTATGAATTGAAGTTTGAGCATCTAATTAAGGTTAGAACTTGAAAATTACTAGCTAAAACTTTAATTCAATAGTTTAAATAACCCACAACGTACACATAAGGCGTACTATATAGCTATTTGTTTGTTGGCAAATTTTCACTGTTTACAAATTGTCAACGTAAGCGTATAGTATCATTATTCGTCGAGAGGCCGCGGCGGCCGAATGATCGAACCAAGGGGATGATGGCTGAAAGGCCGGCTGCGCGCTGAGTGGCTGCCTGCTCGTGACGTAGCTCACAGCCCTCGCCTCGCTCTGGTCCGACCGCGCGACATATGAAGCGAACACACGGGAAAACCCAACTCGTCAGTACGACAAAACCATAAGCCATAACAGCATGAAATTTTTAGTAATTTAATATAAGTTTATGAGGTCAATTATCGACAGCATATTTTTAATTTACCTGGCGTAATTCTATAGCAGCAAAAACAATAATTACAATGGCTTTTCCAACAGTGGCGTCATTTCAGGTTTTCTTGGAAAAAAAGGGGGGGGGGCAAGAAATTTTTTTCGGTGGCAGTGACCTTGTTGCATCTTTTTTATTAATTAAGCATGTATAAATTATAAACTTTAGTAATAAAACTAGTTTTACGTGCTTAAGTTAGCATTATTCAAATAACAAAATACAAAAAACATATTTTACACACTTAAAATTCTAAATCCAGGGGGGGGGGCATTGGCCCTCCCTGCCCCCCCTAAATTATGCTCCTGTTTTCCAGCCTTTTGTGGTTATTATCGAAACACCAAAAATATCCCACAGTTTTCCATGTTAAACGCTGTGAACAAATAAAATACTGCTATAAAGAGAAACAAAGTGTGTAGGCACTATCTGTGTTCCTCCAATAACTACACACAGCATAATGTAAGATAACAGTATTTATTCGAACAGTGCAATAAGACAATTAGACGATATTATGAATCACTAGACTATGTGCCATTTGATACATGTGTATAAAATATTGTTGAGCTTTGAACCAGTTCTACAAAAAGTATTTTAGTCCAACATCCTGTTGTTATAAATATTGACTTTATATGAATACAATAATATTTGTAAGACTTGTTTCAGATGTGAAAAAGTTTTCGCATCATTAACTGTTACCTTACAATTGGCACATACTCTACTGATGCATAACACACCATCCAATTATTGTCCATTTCCTATCCACTTAAAATATCTGCATCATGTGTAGCTAACAAAATCGTTATAATGTGGGAATTTAATAGTGTAATAACCATTTTTTACAATACGTGAATGTACAGCAGAGTTATGTTTGTACCGAACACAATAACTTTGTGCATTTGGGCGTCTCTTTAGGCAAACATTCATATCGGTAAACTGTGTATATTCCTAGCTACAACCTTACAATATTAATTTCTATCACCCAACCAATAAATAGGATCGATGTGAATAATTTATTGAAATAACTACTACCTTAGAATTCAATTTAGCGGTAGTGATTATAACTGCTCGAAATACGCGTTAAATGTGCATACTTATAAATATGTAGGGCCTATCGATACCAATAGTTTTAAAATAAGATATGTTTCATGCTTCACAGATTGGCATAATTGCATCCGAAGGCAGCCAGTTTGAAGTAGAATTACGCCCTCGGATAAAAATAATATATGTTTACATGCATCTGATAAAACTTTAGTATTATTAGAAATGTCATTAAATTTGTGTGATAAAGGCAGGAAGAAATATTAATTACCAAAGTAAATAAAACCGTGCAATAATGATGTGAATTAACCAGAGTCATTTGCAAAAAAAAAAAAAAACAATTATATCAACACATATATGTGTACATTTACATGTGAATATGCAGATAGCATGCATTTTTACAATTATGTGGGTGTTCGTAATTTTACTGCTACAGTAATGAACTGCACTCAAATTGTAAAAATAGCTTAAAGAAATAATTTCAGAGTACATTTTCTGCTGTATAGTAATTGTAACTTGAAACTTTTTACATAATTAGTAGTAATGTGTATATTATTTTAATGTAGTTTAAGTATATTTTTCATTGAATACATTTGTAGGAATAAAATTTATTAACTTCGTTTGGAACTTGTGCTACTACATAAGAATGTGTAAAATTGCAAAGTTGTATTTGCAGCAAAAATTTCACTGATGACTTAAATGCATTAGCAAGTACCGTTGTATGGTTACTACTTTAAAATAAAACAATGATTTTGCTAAGTCTGTAAGGAAAAATATGTTTTATTTTATGGAAGCTCTCCAAACTATTTCAAATCTTTAAAATATAAGCACTACCACTATACAATATAACCTAGTTATTAAGAGTAAATGAAACAGAACCCAATGCAAACATGTGATCTTTGAAAGAACTGTGCAATGGGAGTGCACGACTGGATTCAGTTTCTTGGACGTACTCCATTGCAAATTGAATGACTGTCAAAGAAAACTAAACAAATAAAAGAAACCCATAATATAAGCAGAGTATGCTTTAGTCAGCAAGATACATACACAACAAGAAATTCTAAAATGGAATCGGGTCAAATAGAAACAAGGAACAAACAGATAATAAATGAAAATAATTACAAATAAAATAAAACACCAAGTAACATGCGACACAACGATGAGGTAAAACAAAAATCACAGCAAATATCAGACACGAACAGAAAAATAACATAAAGACACAACAAATAGACGAGACAAAACGCAAACAGATAACAGACATATACAGAAAAGACAAACGACACAACGAAGAGACGAAACAAGACACAGTAGTTTTCCAGACAGACAGTGTTACGACGTTTCGGGAACTGGAATCTGTTCCCGTTATCAGGTAGACACACAGGGTTCAGGAACACGAGTGCGACTGATCTGTCTTCTTATCGAAGGAGGCGGACGTAAATTGCTGGCCTATTCTCACACACCTAACCGATAAACTTAGATACTTTTCTTGATTAATGTCCTTACCGGAAGACGAGGTAAGTGTCTCGAACACGTTTCTCAGTAAGATATGTTACTAATTACAGTAGTTGTACAAGAACGTACAAGTCTTAACTTGTAAAACGATTTGGGTCTAAAGTTGCACGGTTTCGCAAAGTGGCTGAAACAACCAATCAAATGTACTCAATAATTATATCTGCAATAATCTTAACAAGTTGGAACTTGTAACTAACCGACATATGAAAATACCGTCTTCTTCACAGGATCAATTTGTCGTCCTTAAGGTCGATAGATTAAGTAGTTCATGTGTATTGTTTGTTCGTGATTTCTTTCAGTTGCATTTAGTTTTCATGCGTTTACTTTACCACCTGTCGTCTACAATTACATTGAACTATTTTTTAAGTATTTTCAGCTGTGCAAATATGGCAAAAATATAGTTGAGAAAATTGGTTAAAACCGTACATTTAAATGTTGCATATACGACCGACGAATAACGAGCTATGAGACGAGACGTCGGATGACAAATGGTCGCATCACGGACGGGAGACGGACACGACTTGCTTATGTATCGCCAGATAGAATAAGACATTTTTAATTCATGCCGGTACTACCAACATATGAAACTTATAATGTCAACACACCTATTTATAGTATTTAAATAGGTAAAGCCGTTGAAGCTCACTAATGTTGTTCCAGAAAACGACCGGGCATGGAAACCAAACTGGGTTCTCCCAAGTGTAAGTCCAGCGTGTTACCGTTGCGAATCATCGTTCTGTGCAATTTTAATAAGAGAAATCGTTAAACCTGGGTTAAAATTAGTTTTGTGACGAAGAGTTCACATTTATCTGTAAATGTCTTGTTTCTGCAATGGGAAACGGACTCTTGTATTTACATCCGTAAATAAATATCGTATCGGGATGATAGATTAGGGTCAGGATGTCACACCTCGAACTACAGATTTACGACAGGGTGCCCGTAGATCTTGACGCGCCGGAATGAGAGGGGCGAGGGAACGGAAGATCCCCGAGAAAACCCGCCGACCAGGTACTTCGTCCGGCACGATTCCTACGTGTGAAAATCCGGAGACTGATACTACCGGGGATCGAACCAGGATCGCCTTTGAGGGAGACGTGTGGTCTGATCTAATTTTTTTAACTATTATTTTTTTTAACCTGAAATTATGCTAGACCATTGACCTTTTATTCCATGTCTTACTCGGCTTTACAATTTGTAGAGGCAATTACGACCAGGGGCTCGAATTCTGAACCTCGCGTACCGTAAGCCTGCGCGCAGCCGACTACGCTTCCAAAAGTAGGCATCAATTGCCCGCCACGGCTCCCATTTACAGCGGTAATAGTTGTATTCGCATGTAGGTAGTAGCATATATTTCTAGACAAGCCTGCAAGATGAAGTCTTGGAAGGGGCTACGCCTGGCGAATGTATATACCTAACATTAAATTCAACCGGCGTTGTGTAGCCCCGAGAGGTGTACATGGAAGGGGTATAAAGTTGGTAGACTAACCCACACATCCCCACTACCCTTGTACTCGAGGCTCCGGGACGTGATTGTCGCGTGGTGACCACAGCTCTCCCCCGACACCTGCGTCGCTGTCCACTCACCTCCCCTCTGCGGCACTTGTGGTAATTGTTGGTCTGGAGTGTCGTGTCCAGCCACACTTAGTTCTTCCCGCACGCCAGTCCGCGCCCCCACACTCACATGTCGCCGGCACTCGCCTTCACAATGTCTCCTAGCTTCACACACAACATACTTTGCCTAATTAATTACCAAAGTAGTCTTTTAATGGTACAGGTTTTATGGCCCGATGGCCCGCGCAGCACCTTTACTTGTAAAAATGCAGCACACTGCATACTTTTACTTCTCTCTTCACCTTGCATCTTCCTTCCTCCGCCAAATGCAATTAACTAGGCTTTCTGTCTGTGTTCTCATAAAACCTGTCCTCCTCACCATTCGGAATATGTTGCTGACTTTAGTTACCTCTAGAACCTTTACCTGAGACTTTTCTTAATGGGTCATCGGAAAAATTTTTATGCAAGGCAAACCAGACTTTTGTCTATATTGTTGGCCAACTCATTCCATACCTTGTGGTAGCTTTCTTCATGCATGCTAATTCCCATATTTAATTTAAGACATTCACTCTCAATCCTATCTTCAACCTAAGCTTAAATATTTTGTAATAGTACAGATGGAATTTTGTACAGAGTCTGTTTAGGTACCGAATATAATAGCGTGTATATTAGTTTAGTAAACAGTACATTAATTACTTATATCCCTGATGACGTCGACAAAAATTTCATCTGTAGGATTCTTTCTTGGTTTACTTGAATCTTTTGACTGTTTAAATAATAATGATTTACTTATACCGAAAGTAATACATTGTACGATAAGAGAAAATTTTCAAATATTTAGTGTCTCATCTACCCGACGGATAAATGTACGTGAGAAATTGTTACTCTGGTTATTCTAAACCTGAAGTAATAATGGTCCTATGCTGTTTCTTATTTATATATGTTACTAACCGAACCATCAAAACTCATTTACATTACTAAAGTTATTTGTACACAATATCATTAGCATTAAGAGTGCATGATATATTATTCAGCGTTAAAAGCATCAGTTCAGAATTATAGGTTTCTCAAAGCCATTTTGCAAAAATTTTAAAAAAGTAGCAATCCTTGACAATAGTTTCTGCCAACTTTCTGAGCACAAATATTCCTCGATTAATGTACATCTGAAGAACAATCTCTGGCGCCGAAGTATCGTGCATTTAATTGCGGTGTAAGAGTTCACGCTTAATAAATTCATCGATCTGGATAAATGTTTGCTCATAAAGTTGGCAAATATAATTACCAAGGATTGCTGTTTTGCAGTTTTTCTATATTGACTTTCAAATAGTGTTCATTTCAATTGAAGAATTCAGCACTTATTTATCTACCACGCTCTCTTAAATACGTCCAGTAATGATGTATTTGTGGTTCCCTCATCTTGCATAGCTACCGAAAATACGTTTCTACAACTTTGTAGTTTGTAGTCACCTGTTAGGTTGAATAAAGAAAATATTATAAACAAAGAGAAAATATCTCTCTATCACAAGCTCTTGCGCCAATGTCCGTTAACACATAAATTATTTCAATGGCTATAAATGTCGAACATAGTTTAACAATGTTTCTAAAGAATCCCAAATATAGTAATTATTTGCCAAAATGATGGGAAATATTTCAATAGTTCAGTAATGCCTATGTATATACTTTTTTGTGGTAATTAGAATGTCCTAGGTTTACTACAAACAAAGTAATACCCACTTATTTAAGGATGATTAAAAGGTATATTGCTCTGGTTCTGTCTATAGGAAAGTCAAAGTGAATTATTAATGTAGTTTCATATTATAATTTACGCACTACCAGACAAAACCGGTCGCATGTGTAGTACGTTTTGAACGTCATGGATTGCGAATGTCCGTACTTATGTCCTCTCTAGCGTTGCTCAATATCCATAGAGTGGTTTTCTGTTGACTGGAAGAAGCTTGACCGAAGATGAGTTACAGAATGTAAAATGATCTGCAACAAGGTAACATAATGTATGTGGATGGTACAAAAATGCCTTCATATTCTCTTCTTATAGTACGAGGAAGGTAGGTAGGTGAGTGGTAATTGAAAAGAGTATAATGTGAGTCGGACGGAGTATGTTAACTTCGTACAGTGACAGCTCACAAAACACCATGTCGAAAGTGTGTTCTCAATTTGACCATAAAGTGAAAATTGTATGAGAAATGATACCCTGAAAATAGACCTTGAAATTACACTTTACTTATAAATTCAAAAAATTACTTGGTATTAAATAACGATACTTTGTACAGTGTCTTATATGTTACTTAACTTCGTTCTCAGTTATATAGTTTGGTAATGTCATCGACCCATCATTGTTAAAATGGGGCCGGACACATTTCTTCTTCTTCTTCTAACTTCGGAACACTTTGTGTGTAAAAATGGATCGCAGGCTTTTGCGGCCGTTGTCTGCATTTTCATGGCTTGTGGGTGTGAGCCAAGAAAATATTATGTCTGTAATTCATGTTCTACTTCAGACTATTAAATAGGCTCGGAAGATTAATTTTAAAAAAATGTCATCTTGTCGAAAATTGCTGGAGTTAGCTATTTTCGAGAAAATCGTATGTAAAATTTAAGTATTTTTGTAACGCCCGACACGTATGCATGTA
Organism: Medauroidea extradentata; assembly: GCA_003012365.1. Taxonomy (NCBI): domain Eukaryota; kingdom Metazoa; phylum Arthropoda; class Insecta; order Phasmatodea; family Phasmatidae; genus Medauroidea; species Medauroidea extradentata. Next base: position 11,179 of record PNEQ01119755.1, read on the forward strand.
GTGCGACTTCCTTGCAAGGCGTGTAACCGAACTAATAGGCGTGATTTATAAAAATATAACATTTGTAACAAAAACAGTATAAAAGTATATGCATAGTACTTTAAAGCTATTGCACTCTGTGGGCAAGGAAACTGCACTAGTAAAACCTACAAGTTTATGGCAATATTCACCCAATTTTACAAACTCTTACATTCAGGTAACCCCATTGTTCCTAATGACAAATTATTCACTGTTTACATATCAACTGACACGTTTTGTAATATCACTAATACATTTTTTTGCATCACTGCACGAGGCACGTGCTTTGTGTAGTAGTTTGGATGCACTCATTGGACTAAAGCAATTTACGTTCAACTATCTGAGGGATTACCCGGATGTACGATTTTGTAAAACTTGGTGAGCATTGCCTTAACCTGTAGGTTTTATTTTAATAATGTAGTTAACTTGTCCACAGAGTGTAAGTGCTTTACAGTTATATGCACCTACGTTTACACTTTCTGTGTAACAAATCTTAGATGGTAAATCCGTCACAACAATACTATTGCAAGGAAGTCGCATCGTCTGCATATGTTTCAGGCTATATAATAAATACATTAATTTTACAAACGATTTTCTCTAAAACGGCTAACTCTAGTAATTTTCGACAAGACGACCTATTTTATTAATCTTCCGAGTCTGCTTAATATTCTGAAGTAGAACATGAATTACAGTGAAGTGATAAGTAAAAGAAGTGTTGTGCCCTATTTGAACAATGATTGGCCAATGGCATTACCTAATTAAATTACTTAGAATGAAGAAAAGTAATTTATAAGACACTGTAAAAAGTTTCCTTCTTGTGAATTAACTAGATTTGGAAATTTAATTAAAATGAAGTTTGAAAAGCTATTTTCAATGTAGGAGTATTCCCACAATTTTCACTTCAGGTACAAATTGAAAACACATTTTCGACATGTTTTTTTTGTGAGCTATCACCACATGGAATTAACATACTCCGCCTTGACTCATCCTGTATAACGGTGGTAAACTCCCGCTTTTGAGGTGCGAGAGCAGAGGAGCGAGTAGGATAACACTGGTACGCTCTACGTGAACCACATTGCCCTCTACACGCAAGGCAGAAAACTGACGTTCAGTAGTTTCATTGTAGACGTTTTTCAAAGGGACTTTATGCTTTCGCCTTACAGTTTTATTTGTGGGTAGAATGTAATAAATAACAACTCAGGTTTATATTTTTTGTTTCTTACGGATTAGGGACGGAATTTTTAGTTACAATAGTCTGGAAAATCAGATATAGCTATTGTATGTTTATAATAAACGTGTTGGGTTTTTAGAATTACAAAGTCATTATTTGAAGTGAACATGCCTTTCATGGAACTATGTATTGGGTTCCGGGTAGAAGCTTCTTATAAAGTAGATAAACGTAACAGACTACGACACAGTTAATACACCACGCATTCTCTTATTATCTCTTCGACAGAGAGGTTAATAGAGACAGAACATTTAGCTCACCCAGACAAGGAAAGAGGAACGTTTCTGCTATGCCCTTTAGTTCGGATACACACCAGCAATCACCTGGAGTGATTTCGGAAAATTATTGCAAGTAGAAATTAAGATGATTGGACAGGAAATCGAACCCTTGTCCTCCCGAATGTGAAACAATTGTTTTACCACTGCCCCAAACTCGTTCGTTACTTTAGTCTAAGTACTGGACCGATAGAACCGTGGGGACTAGTACTATAGCTCTCCGCACCTTCACAGAAAAAAAAATTGTTTTGTGGTGGCTACAAAATAGTTTTCCTATATGAATCTCACTAAATAATTTTGTAGTGGTTACAAAAACTTTTGTAGTCACTGCAAAACTATATTGGGGGCAGCAAATTGTTTTGTGGTCACCACAAAAAATAAATTTGCTAAGGTTCATAATGATAAAATATTTCATGGTGACCAATAAGTATTTTTTCCAGTGTTCCTGCGCAGACGTCTTTGTCCCCTGTGATAATTAGGTTAGGATAGTTTAAGTTATATGCGATTAGTTTAAATTGGCAAAACCGCTGTTTTCTGAATTGAAGGACGGTTTTGTTAAGTTAGGGAACTACAATAACAACTAATAAGTGACGCTGCTCCTCCTCGAGTACGGGACGAGCTAAGTGTTAGCGCATGCGCCCTCTCGGAAGAAGCAGATTGAAGATGCGAAAGTTGCCGAAACGGTGCCACCGGTCCGGTACGTAGTCACAATTAATCTTGTTTGGGGTAAAAAAAAATTAATTTACAGTCCCGTTGAACTTCAGATTCCAGTCCTAAGAAACTGTGGGAGTGCTAAAGATCATGAGGCTGAAGTAAGTCAAAATGTTTAAGAGATATGTAGTCGTCACAAAATATGTTTATGGCACTGGGACCCACAAATTATTTACTAACAAATTCAAATGTTTTTTTTTTCAACATCCGATGGACTTAAAAAAAAGGGGGGGGTGAGGATGATCGATTGCCGTAAACTTCTTAATGTCGCCAAGTATACAGAAACATTTATGGTTGTCCCCGGCTCCATGAAATCAATCAGTAGCACACCTTGGTGATCTCAGAACACTGTAATCATTAGTTTTTTCGGTGCCGAATGTCCGTTTATTATTTTTCGGCTTGTTTGGAGAAATAATGATTGTGCGTCCATTGTTGTGATTGAATTTTCGTTTGCTAGTTGCGGAAATGAATCCATGTTTCGTCTCTTGCCAAAATTTGATTCAAAAACTGTTATCTGCGTACCACAGCAGAACGACAAGGCTGGTGCAATTCGCCGCTTCTTGTTGAGGTCAGTCTACGACACAGTTAATACACCACGCATCCCCTTAATATCAGGTCTTCATACAGTTCTGTAATCGTGAATCGTCGTCTGCAGAACAACACGCTGCACCAGTTCATCTATCGGTAGTGACTTATTTCTCTGGCTACCTTCGTCATTACGTCAATACGACCTTCGCAAAATTTTTCGGCATTACTCTCGCTCCACGCCATCACTTATAATGTTTTCAGCGTACACAACGTTCATTCTACGATGTATTACTGCCGAAATGTGCCCTTCCGCCTGCAAAATTTTAACGACTCTACGCGGCTCTCCTTTGGCCGTGCAGTTTATCGTCGAAGAAGACATGTTAACAAGCATGTAACCTTGCCTCAACTGATGTGTTAGTTTGACTACTGAACATGGTTCGGGGAAGGAGGTAAACAGTGTTGTTATGATTCGTTTGCCATATCTTCATGGACATCCCATGATTAAACGAAACTGCAGTTACAACATTGGATGCATCTCACAGGAGTACAACGCCCAAAATGTTTAAACGAACAAGGTTCAATAGGTAGACACTTTGCAGGTGGTATTGGATAGCTTGTGCACCAGTACAAGTGTCTCAGTCAGCGCGGTGATTGTGTTGAAATGTAGCTGAAATATGTACGTATCTTTGACAGTACAAGCATTTTACAATTTACTACCGTATTATTCATACCATCGATGGTTAAAAAAAATAACCCTCGTATTACCCCGTTAAAAGTAACCTAGCGCTGTGGTCCTATTAATAATTTAGTATTTTTCGGCATACACAAACCAAATACTAACCTACAAATTGCATCAAAATTTTAGTATACCAAACCTTGTCAGAAGAGTATTTGGTCAACCTAAGTTCGAATCAGTATGAAAATAAGTTTTCTTGATGCATGCACAACTACATCTGTCAGTCAAATATTGGGACATCTGGATGAACAAAGTCGTCCAACGTAAACAGCGATAAGTAACCACTAAATTCGAAATTATATTATTTCCCAGACACAAATACGGACTAGTTGCTAGCCATTACTACGAAAATTAAATTTTTTTCTAAATGTGGCATAAATATAGATGAATTTATTAAAGGTTTATTTTAACGCTTTTTCAGGTTTCACAGTTATAATTTCCGTCAAGAAATGATCCACTCCATATTAGAAAATTGCATCCTATCATTTTACAAGGTTTTTACTAACTCGTGCTCTCAGGTCCGTTTGTTTGACTGTTTCGTGCAAATTTTGCAATGGATTAAAAATAACAAATTAATTTCCCGATGAGCTAGAGACATCAATCTTAAACGTATTTTATTTACTCGCTTTCTTAGCTGTATGTTTGTTTTCTGCTCTATACAAATTTTGTAATCGATTTTAATTAATAAACTGATTTCGCGATTGCAAAATTTCACACACGGAAGACTTTTAGGGGAAAATATAAAATTTAAATAAGAAACTTATATAACACGTTCTTAAAACGGACTAAATTATACAAAATAATCTATTCCATTAAAATATGTGTAAGATGTAAAATTAATAACGTAAGGTACACATGATAGATAACAATAAGGAGTGTAGAGAGTATATGTTGTCGAGAAAACTCACATTACAGCTCATGTAATTTGCAGTGCAATAAAATTCTTAGTGAAATAGGTAAACTATCCATATATACGTTTTTATTTTCATTAACTGTAAACTGTCAGTAAGTACTAATTAAATGTCACGTGAGTATTAATTGTTCGGAATATATCGCAAGAAAATTTATTTATTCAGGTCTACCATACATGCGATATATGACTACATATAAACGGACTAAGATAGTTAAATCCTTTCTCCAATGAAAATACTTGTAAGATTTAAAACTAAGAGCTTTGACGGATGGAGTTAATTATTTATGTATTGGAGAAATGATTACGTTGCTAGTCCGTTTCTCTCTCTCTCTCTATATATATATATATAAATTTATATACTATATTACAAAAATTATATATTTTTCACATATATGGTAGCCCTGAATAAATAAATTTTCTTGCGATAAATTCCGAACAATTAATACCCACATGAAATTTTATTATTACTTACTCGCAGTTGACAATTATGGAAAGTAAAAAAATGTAGCAAAAAGGGTCCCAAAGTCACCGCATGTACGTCTAAATTCATCCCCGCTCACGGTATATTATTCCTTTGCTTGTGGCATGCTATGAGTCAATTATTAAAGGGACTTCTGTTACATTTTCCTCACCCCGACTCCTTTTCTTTTCACTTGTAGTGAAATTAGAAATATGAAAATGTCAGTCAGTTAAATCATTGAGTAACTATCCTTACTCCATTGTTAAATCAGTCACTGTGTGTGTCTTTTGAGACGCTAGAGCCAATGTTCAGCAGGACGGTGTCAAAACTCTTTGTGATTCCAGTGCATCACATTGCTAGGAGCGCTCCTCTTACGCCATACGTTATATCGTACTATTTCATAACGTACCGTAAAGAAAGGATAACTTTGCACCATTAGATTTATTTTGTTCTGCGTTGGAATTCCAGGATAATAGTCACTCTAAAGTATTGTTTATTATTAAAGCTCTGAATGGCGAAGTCTTCAACAATTAACGATTCTGCAAAACCTGTACTTACAACAAAAATATGTATTGCAAAGTAACCCTAAAATTAGGGAAAGTAACACCGCTTTACGGTACCATGAGTTTCGTCCAGTTTTATTTTGTTACCACCCAGCTGTCTTGTGACCATAAAGGACTCTGCTACATTCATTTATGTTATACCCTGAATATTTACTATAATTATGTCCTGAGCTGTCCATTATATCGCTACATAATTCTAGCGAATAAGCTTACTTCCCCGTTGTTATATTTGACAAAGTATTTGCAGTAGAGATATCGTCTATTTTTCTCGTCCTTTCCCGGTAGTTAAACACTACAAGGACAAAAGTATTACTTTCATAAGAAATTTTCATTTAAAAGGTTTTATGAAAACAATTTTAGGACAACATAGTTTGTGCTGTAAAAAAGGTAAAAAAAAAAATAAAAAAAAGCCTACTAACTTTGACTGTCAAGCTACAGATTTCTAATTTAATTCAACAAACAATTATATTGTCGTTTCGATGGTACTGCTAAGTTATGGACAGTAAATTAAGGTTTATGCTGCCGGAAAGTACACTCGTAGGATATATAACATAAACATTTATATATAAATAAATAAATAGTTTCTGCATAAAAAGTATTTACGGAAATTCTTATGAAGATCCCTTCACCCCTCCATTTTCCTTTCCTTTCTCAGAAATGCCGCGCGATTCATCCAGATGTAAAAACATGGCATATTTAAATGAGATTGTTTTATTACAAGAATGGTAGAGGACTGTTATTAAGCCAAGCTTATATACAGGTTATGAAACTCTTCTTTTTTAGCATTCTATTTATCAATTTTTCAATTACGTAATTGAAATTTTGCATCAAGCAGAGCGTGGTTAATGTGTGTATGGATAAACTGCTCTACGGGAAGGATTATTTAGTGATTGACTAAAGTGATATTACGAGCGCTATACTGATAGGTATCGAGTACTTGTGAGGATTGAGGTAGAACGGTAGGGCTTAACATCCCTTCGACAGTGAGATTATTAAGGGGGGAGGTAACTGGAAATTTTACTTGTTTCTATATTTTTTCTTATTTGTACGATACATGGTTTGTTTTGAATACACACAGTGTAGCCATTTTTCGCTGAAATGAAAAATTTTTAGCTTGTATTGTTTTTGTGTAATGGCGTGTCAGATTACAAATTTGCATAAAACTGTTTTATGCGAGAGAGAACCAACTGGCTTGACGAATTAAAATATTTCACACTGAAGAACATTGTCATGGGCTACACCAATACATGTATTAAAACCCTATAAATTTTTGTATTGACAAAAATAAGACAGAATGTAACATAAAGAATTGCCAATTTTCTGATTTTTTAAAATAGCAAAACTGTCCAATGCAGTCTTATATACATTTGGGCGTAGCCTGCGACACTATTCTCCAGTGTGAATTATTTCATTTCGGTAAATCAGTAAGCTATAATTTCTAGTGTGAAACTGTAAAACTATTTTATGCAAATTTGGACTTTGAAACGGCACTTTATAAAAACTTTGAAAGCTAAAAAGTTGTCATTGCAGTACATAAATTCATAATGTATGTCTACAAATCAAACCATATCTCGTACAAATATAAAAGCTATTAATACAATTAAATTTTTCGATGAACTCCCCATACGTATATGGTAAGTTCCATTCATAGTTCGTATTTAGAAACTATTTCAGTATTCGTCAGAAATGAGTACAGAAAAATTTGGAAAAGTGAAATCAGAACGGACGAACCGGAAGTAAAAACCTAAGTCATCTCAAATGTTAGTCTAGTGTTTTACCACTAAGCCATCTCGCTCTGTCCGAAGATGGTGTAAACAAACAAAATTATGAATAAAATTAATTGACTAAATTGATAACAGTTTTTTGTTCACTTTGGCAGAAATAAACATTATTTTCTAAAAGTTTGATTCAAAATTGTATTACCTACACGCATTTGAATAGTTTATGCCATATACGGTATGGTACAACGTTTTATATTAACATAAACTGTTTGTCCATGCAGCCTCGAGTTTTTAGCTCAAAATTTCGTGTACTGTGAGCTGTAGCAATATGTTTTTCCCAATTATGTATAAATACCAAACTTTGCGATATCCTCTCAACCGATAACTCAAGCTCGTTTCTAAACAGTTACATGAAGAGCAGGAGAACCAAGACACTGGGGATGTGCAACTACTAAAATAAAGTCACAGGATTATAATCTTCAGGCGTTGTTGCAGGAGCTCCCGTTACGCGCCACAGAGTCGCCTGTCGCTGAACGGTAGTGTTGCACTTTAGTGATTTTCGACACGAAATGACTATTGCATTGCAGATGCCTGGCTCGCGGAAATTATAGCAACATTCATAATATGGAATATAACCTGATCACTGCAATTATTTTATGAAAAGATCTAATGTATGGTTAGACTTATGCTTCGGGGGTTTATATATATTTGTTTACTATGTTATACTATGCATCAAAAAGTGGTGAGCATACAGCTGTACAACTGTTGGCCTGACAGCGATATTTGTGTTGTCCACGTGACAAAATAATAAGTAAAATTAAACAGATATCCACCTTTGCATTTTTTTTTAAATTCATTCATTTTACGTGCCCTCGAACAGCACAAGGCAATGGGAGAGGGGCACGGAGGGAACGCAGATAACAATTGACCAGGGCCTGTTGAAGGAACCATCCCAGCATTCGCCTGGAGAGCTATTTCGGAAAACCCCCGGGTATCGAACCCGAGTCCTCCCGAATGCGAGGCGAGTGTTTTACCACTGCTCTATCACGATCAGTGGTATTATAAGATCTTAGAGTGCGTTCAAGTTGTCGAATAATTTTTTCTACATCTTCAGTAATATTAGTTTGTTTTATACTTAATAACACCATTATGTATGTAAACTGTAGAAAAGAAGCAACATAATTACAAAATAAAATATCACAGTAACTACAACGTAATGTTTTTTACACTTTACAATAAAATTTTTAGAATTGCGCTATATTACCATGCAGATATGCAGCTTACATTCAAGGTTAAAGCCGTATGTGCATCATAAAAAAGTTACGTAAAACTTAATCAATATAGCTACATTTTAAATTTTATGGTAAATTTACTGCAGTAAAAGTAACCAAACACAAAATACTGACTGAAAATAACGAATTGTCTGATTCCTAAGAAATTTATTTATGGAGTTGTTATGGCTTAAATAACTACTGAGCTAGTGTATTCGATAGTGACTAAGTTTTAAATAAATTAGTTTTCAACAATATTTAATATTAAAATGTTTATAAATATGTTTTAAAACATAGAACGTTACCTTCCAGTTTGCTTCACAATGTTATTGCATTACCTTTGATTTGATGTCACAAATAACATAAAAGACCTTTAAAACCAAAAAAATATACTTATTCCAAACTTAAAACATCCTTACGGAATAAAGGCCCGTTTGGTTCTGTAATGCGAGGTACGACCCTGTTGATTATGTCTATTGTTCTATATCCTAATCAGCCAGAAAATAATAACCTTCATTACCATCGACCTCATTTTGACAATACATAATTTAAGTGCAGCCTATGTTAATTATGCGAATTACTCTCCACCTCACTCTGCGACACACTCGCAGCCCCCGGCTTAATTGTAATGGGACATCATAACACAGATTATCAACACTGAAGGTACGATGTACAGTTTATAAAATGCCCATCATGAACTTAAAGAGCCAATGTGCGTATGGCACATGGGCGGTGTTGTAACGTGTCATGCCTTTTCTTTAAACACTTAAACCGCTTTACTTATTAACACTTACGTTTGTCTACGAAAAGAACAAACACTTGAAACTGTTCTTCTACATTTTCACATACGCAGTACGGTTATTAGAAACATGATTCTGAAGTTTTTTAATTGTCTTGCACAAAGCGGCTATTTTTTAGACTGTTGTAACGTAAAAAATTCCACCTAGATACGTAAAAGAGAAAAATAGAAGCATTCGTTGGCTTTTACTATACACTAGCCACCAAAAATATGACATCGGCTTAGTCACCGCTTGAGCTCAATCAAGCGTAAAACATTATCATTATTATATATATATACTCTAAAACATTATCATTATTATATGTATATATATATATATATATATATATATATATATATATATATATATATATGATGTTACAAAAAGGTACGGCGAAACTTTCAGGAAACATTCCACACACCCAATGAAAGAAAATATGTTATATGGACATATGTCCGGGAACGCGTAATGTCCATGGTCGAACTCCTTCCATTACCTCTCGTTACATGTCATCTTAGAAAACATTTCGTACAGACACTGTTCCAATTACCCAATGGAATGTTTCGTTAGAATGTACGTTACTTCCTAGGATCACCGCCAGGTAAGCGACGTGACGGAAGGTATTCGTAACTGCACTGCGTCTCAACTCACATGAAATGATTGACTGGAAACACACAGTGGCCCACCTGGCGGTGAACATAGGAAGTGAAGTACATTGTAAAGAACAAATGGATTGGGTATTTGGGAAATTTTCTGTACGAAGTGTTATTTACGATGACATTTAACGAAATGTGAGGAATATAGCTCTACCATGGTATAATTAAACGTTTCCGGACATATGGCCATATAACATATTTCTTTCTTTATGTGCGTGGAATGTTTCCTGAAAGTTTGGCCGTTCCTTTCTGTAACATCATATATATATATATATATATATATATATATATATATATATATATACACATATATATTTACACACACTCACACGAAATAATGTCAGATATTAATAGTGATTACATATTTACTTCATTGCATACACAAGTCAAAATTTGCATGTTACGGCATCATGAACCCTACTAAGACCAATGGACTTATTGAAATAAATTTTCGTATTATAAAAAAATTACAGAAATCAATTAAAATCCTATTCAAATTCAGTATTTTTAAAATACAAAAATAAGTAGTTTTATGAAGCCCGTGACATCGAAATTCAATGCCAATTATTTAGTTTTAAACTTTTTGTTGGGTGTATGCTACTGACAAAAGCAAATTTTGACTTTGAATGACACGCCATTGCGGGAATGCTATTCAAGTTAAAATATGCCGTACGTGGATATTTATTTTCTAGTAATGTCTAAAAACAAACAATTAATATTATGAATATTTCTAATTTAAACGTCTTAAAGACCCACAGAATAAAGGCTACTACGAAAACGCTGCACGCCTGTTTAGCACGCCGCAAAAAGAGACAAAGTGGTTTTCGTTAAGAGTGGCAGTTTGACCCTTATCACTCACCTGTCTTTGTACCTCAAACGTGGGAAATTACATAATGTATATTATAGACCATGGTACAGTCTTCCCCGACCTTTGAATGGCGTCTATAGCTTCAGTCGTATATATTATCAATTAAAAGTCGCGCAACGTTTTTCAGATACACCTGCGTGAAATTAGCATTCAATATTTTTTTTTATTGGTTTGATAGGTTCTATAACTTTGGTGAAGGTTTAAGCGGTTAAAACTGTTGAGGCAGTCACACCGGGAATTTTAACCGTCGTTTTTAAGCGTGAAAATTACGTTGCGGGATGTTCAAAGCAGCATGCACACCCGCAGCATTCCTTTATCTTCATTATTATGTAACAATATAAGGTCGTCCGACTGCTTGGCTCAGGGGTTATAGCTAATGGTCAGTGGACCAAGGGTTCTGGGTTCGATTCCCGGTCGGGGAGGGCAATATTTACAGTTAACTCACTAGTTTCAGGTCTTGGTGCTGTGTTGTCCCTCATGCCCATATTACAAAAGGTTATGGCAAACCACCGGATATTCACTCTCGTGTAATCGCTTACTAGTCGCTGATCATGTTAAATTCGCTACTGAAAGTCGCTCTGCCTATACATATCTGCACCGACTACTACCGCAGAGCCATCCTGATTTCAGTTTTCCTTTGGAGTTCGGAAATCTCTCCAAGTGAATATTTAAACCACAGGTCATGGCAGATTCCTTACCCGCATATGTATATCCCTATACACCTACCTCAAAATTCCTATCAACCTACCTTCGGATATGAACTTTACACACTCCACACAGTATTTGTTTTTGAAGTGACTCTCCCAACAATAGAAATAACTCGTGGCGAATGGCTGCACGTATACTTCAGGTGAGTGAAGAGTTCGTTACACAAGAACTAAAACTGAAAGCGTTATCTGAAATCTTCAGGTATGTAAAATTCAATATTTGAAAACCAAATAACAGCAAACGTAAGAATATAATTCACATTTAATTATGAGCTAATATTTTCGTTACAGTGACAGGGATTGTGCCCTAGGAACAACTTCACTCGGGGAAAGAGAATGTCGCTGGTCGGCGGTATTTCTCTGCAATCTTACGTTTCCCCCGCTATTTTCATCCAGACTCCTCTCTCGTGTCGTCCTCTGGTCCTCTGGTTGCGTTCTCCTCTCTCATGTCGTTCTCTGGTGCAAGCACAGTAGTAAGTCTGCAGTTCAGGGTGTGATGATACCCGGACTCTCGGTTACCCTCCCCATACGATATTTAAATGTATTTAACTAGGGGAAAATTTTTATTAAAGCGCTTAAAATAATTTTGATTAACATTTTTCTGTAAATTGTCTTCGAAATTGCTACAATTAATGCATTTAACATTATACGTACAACCGAGAGTTGGTGCCAGTGTTATCAACTGGGAATGAACCGGAGAAGAAATTCAACTGGGGGAAACAGGAGTACCCCGAGAAATCCGCTGGCCATCGGCCAGGTCCATCTCATTTCCCACTTGCGAAAATCGGGAACGACTTTCACAGGGGATCGAACCCTTGTCGCCCTGAAAGGTCGTGAGTAGTCTGGCCACTGAACCACCGCTGACATAATTACGCACAAGGATATGGCGAATGATATTAAAAACAACAAAACATATAAAGCAATGGTGAATGATATTCCCCATGTATTCATGGTACGTGTACGAGAAAAGTAGCACGTAAGGGGAAAATACTATCAGTGTATGGCAATGATATAAATGTGCACGGTAAAGTTCCCAAAAACGTATACGGTAATTACTGCCATTACATGTTTACGTAATTTATCAAACTATTTTTTTACGGTGCAAACTTCATGAAAAGCCAGTATTATCGCAATTTAGCTGGTCTAGAACGAATTGCTCTGACCTAGCCGTGAAGTGACTGATTAAACCTCGAATTTCTTGCGAGACCAATGAGGCGGCTCGGCTACTCTCTGCGTGCTGTGAACCAATCGTCTTCAATTACAGGAGCGTTAATTGCAGAGCGAGAGTGGTCTCTGCACAAAGCCCCTTTCCCTTCCACCCTCTCACCAGCTTCAGGCCAGTGCCATCCTTCCCTGGCGCACTGACACATGCATTTGTCACTGACTGATTACTGTCATTGCCCGGAGACCAGTCGATGTCCATGTGCATCCCTTGATTAGCTGATGGACCGGCAGCAAGGGAGCGGATAATTAACCTGTCGCAAAATGGCGGCCTTGTGTGACGTGACTAGCCATCGTCGAATAATAACTGCGTTAATTGACCCTGTAATGAACTACCGTCTGGAATCGAAAACAAACACATAAATCTGGCTTCCTGGAAAGTATTTTCTTTCACCAATTAAAAACATCACTAATGAACTAGTACGAATGATACCTTTCAATTAGATTACATATTTTCTAAAATTTAATTGAACCTTGAGAAATCTTCCCGTAATTAAGAAACGTAACTAGTAAGAATGTTGCTACATTCAAACACAACACAATTTAATTAAAAAGACCATAGAAAAAAAACGGAGTTAAACTTACCTAGTGCGTTATTAACATAAAAACCTATGTCTCTTATTTAGTCAGTTTCAACTTACTAAGAGCAGTATTATATGTATGTTCTGCTTTGAATGTGTGGAATCTGTATCTAGTTAAAATGGAAGTTGTCAGCTGATAGTCAAAGAGTAAAGATATTTTGCTTTTTTTTCTGTCTGAAGTATTGCGTAAGCCCGGATACCAGCAGAATTAAATGTAAGTCTCGATATGTTTCAAATAACGTGCTTCTAGGTTATAGACTCAGGTGCTATATTTCCTAAATATTATAAAAATACGTATACAATTATGTATAGAAATACAGAAAGCTAGAGAGAGAGAAAAAACGACAATTGCTAAGAAGGTTTGTGAAACTAATTTTTTCAGCAGAATTGCAACATTTATTTTGTAATTTAAAAAATTACATTGTTTTTAAAGCTCAACTGTAATATAGATTCATGTAACAAATCAACTCTCCAAAAAACTACACGTTTAATTTATTTTATTCCTGTATGTGAATAAATACGTTCCGTTAGTTACAGTTGACAGTTTCTGTGTGAATTACTAAGATCAAACAAAAATTCGTACATACACATACACACAAGCATGCATACATGTATTCACACAAGTTTTACATACACAGGATGAGTCAAGAAAAATACGTTGATTTTTCGTGGTGCTAGCTTACTAATATCAAAGTTTTTTTTGTTTTTTTTTTAATTTTGTCCTTAAAGTAAATACATTATAGTAGTAACATTGGTACCCTAAAAATTTGCTTTAAAGTTTAATTTATTTTATTATTAAATAAGTAAACCGCTTACATTTAGCAATGAAACCCAATTAAAACCAAAAGTTAAAATTTTATTTAAGAAGTTAACATAATTTTACCATCGAATTTCATTTCAGCACTATTCCTATTAAATTAATTTTACTGGCAAACTATGAAAACACGTTTACTACCTTTTTCACAAACTATCACAATGAAAAATTAACTCAGTCCGTCCTGAGTAAGTCTCAACAGTATGTACAAATGTGAAGATGTATGTGCACATACCTACAGCATAGAATACATACATACGTGTGCGCATACGTACAAACATCACACACACATATATTCGTACGTACACAGGTGTAAACACACGAAAATTGTACTTACACAAATACACATATATAGGAGGTTGTCCAGAAATAACCGCATAACAAGTAGGTCAACACCACGTGAAACCTGGGCTACATAAATAACGAAAATTAAGTAGCAAAATATCGTACGATGACATTTTACGTGTACAATGTGGCAACATAGCACTGTAGTTAGTCCCCTCTTGGGCTCCACGTCTAGATATTATTTTATGTACGTTACGTCAAGTAAACATATAGTCATGCTTAGACTGATCGGGATTTCAACTTGTGTGAGTAATATGCAGATCATAACAGCAGTAGTAAGACAAGTAAGATACCTGTGGAGCGTTACAAACTACAATGCTGTGTTGCCACATTGTGCAATTAAAATGTCATTGTACAACATTTTGCCACTAACGTTTTCGTCTCCAATTTACTCCCGGATTCGCGTGGTGTACTTTTTATAATGTTGTTCCTAGACACTCTGTATACATATGTAAAATCTCACATACTTACACACACATGTATATACGTATATGTCCGTATATATGCACTGAAGAGTGCAATTGTCCTATTTTTACACATACAATTGGTGAGTGAACAGTAGGAAAAGTAGCACATAAAATCATAAGTAAACTACTGGGTCCCAAAATTTATGCCGCCATTCGTACGTACATACATTTATTGAGTACATAATTGCATGCATACATACATATATATACATATGTAAGGCCCTACGTTCACACACTATACATATATACATGCGTATGTTGGCATATCTGGAAATTCATATTCATCAGGAAAACTATCCCGTATACATTGAACTGAAAACGTTTTAAATTACCAAAAATCATGAAGCATTTTAAAGAGCTGTATTGTTCTAACAGCACAAAAATATATTATTTTAATAAAATACATAACATATGTGTGCAAATATAGTATTTCGGAAAATTTTTACGGTTTAGACTGTATAATGCTTTTTCAAGCAGATTTTCTTCAGTGAAAAGACCTAAACAGGGTTGTACGTTGAAAAAAAAAAACCACGCCCGCAAGATTAACTTCATCATTTACAATCACGTCACACATTCATAGGTCAACAGATAGGCTAACAGCAGATATTTGCCTTTGTCCTTTTTATCCTTTCGTAGATTAGCTCTCTCTCATTTAAATTGCACCGTGATGCTAACCTGATATTCATGTGATCATGAGCCCTTGATTAACAATCGTGTTTAATATCCCTATCGTTGCAAAACATTACCGGTAAAAGTACTACGCAGGCCAGTAATTACCATGGCGTCGCTGCAGATTTAACTCGATTCTCCTTCCATTACAGTGTTAATTCAACACTGACTTTACTCTTTATGCTGAAAATTTTAATTTTTTTCTAACTTTTCGCATTATACGTTCATTCCAGCATTTAACTTCCTTTGAATTACATTCTTGGTTATTAAGCTCTTTAAAATATATGGTAACTAATGTACTGAAAAGATTATATTTACTGTAACAAATTTTTAGTTATTTTGTGATGCAAAAATTTACGCATCACGCATTGTTTTTGTTACTCTTAAAATAATTTTTAAGAAATGCAAATTGTGTGTTACGTTAGAGTTACAATCGAATAACAGTACAATAAGCGATGTAGAGTTTATGACATTAATGAAAAACATAAAAATTTCTGAACTGCACATGGTGCTTGTTAATAGAGGTAAGAGGGCGAAGTGAGGTGAAGGGACACCACAACTCCATGTCCGAACCGGGATTCGAACTCAGGACTTCTAGTGTAGACCGGCGCCTAGCACTCTAAATACATGATACCCAAAACCTTAACAGTTTTCATACCATTCTACTTTGTTGTAACCCTTTTCTCTACGGTAACAGTAAATGGGTATGAAATCTGCTACATTTTGGACATCGTGTATTTAGAGCCTTAGGGCCGTATCTATAGACCTCTTTCGAATGAGAACCAACTGCTCAGTGACCGCTTTGACAGGAGGTTAGCCACTCTACCATGGAACTTTTCATTACTAGTCAGAGGCATTCTCCTCGGCAGGCTGCGAAATTGTCAACCAACGGAAGACGTCAGACAGTTATTTGGAGTCTAGTTTGCTGGCAGAA
Source organism: Medauroidea extradentata (assembly GCA_003012365.1). Taxonomy (NCBI): domain Eukaryota; kingdom Metazoa; phylum Arthropoda; class Insecta; order Phasmatodea; family Phasmatidae; genus Medauroidea; species Medauroidea extradentata. Next base: position 27,644 of record PNEQ01119755.1, read on the forward strand.
AATAACGCAAATTTGTCACATCTCTAGTCGTGTCCTATGTTAAAGAGCTATCTCAGCATCCGCCAGCAGCGATTTTGGGAAACAATCGAAAACCGAAATGAGGATTCACGGCTCCTGGAATCGAACCTGGACCTCCCGAATGGATAAGTGTGTGAGAGGTCTGTTGCTCGGGTGAATTCTGGGAACTACCTCCGAGAAATACCTAGATCTGACATGCATAAAGCAGCATTTATACGGAACTCTTTACTGCTGAGGAGAATACGTTGGCAAAAAAGGTTCTCAGGTGCAGGACTCTACACTTCTTAGGCGAATATGTTGGCAAAAAAGATTTCCAGGAGCAGAATTCTTTACTGCTGAGAAGAATACGTTGGCAAAAAAGATTCCCAGGTGCAGGACTCTTTACTGCTGAGGAGAATACGTTGGCAAAAAAGATTCCCAGGTGCAGGACTCTTTACTGCTGAGGAGAATACGTTGGCAAAAAAGATTCTCAGGTGCAGGACTCTACACTTCTTGGGTGAATATGTTGGTAAAAAAGATTTTCAGGAGCAGAACTCTTTACTGCTGAGGAGAATACGTTGGCGAAAAAGATTCTCAGATGCAGGACTCTACACTTTGTGACATATACGCGGGCCAGAGCACCCACAGCTCTGTTCTAACTCGTGTACATGCACAGTGGATAACGAACACACTAGAGCACTATGCCTTGCGACCATTCATTCTCCTCTTGATTGTATCAGGATCACGTTGCAATAGTTCTCATTAAGATACTATTACTGCACCAAGTTTTATGTTAAAATAAGGAATTGGATATATTTTGTCTTTGTGAAAACGTGGGACAGAAGAAGCAGATGCAGAGAAAGTCTTGGGGCCTCACCCCACCCCGGCTCGAACCACCTCCCTAGCTGGTCACAGTGGGGAGGGGTCCAGCCGATAGTTTTGCTAGTGGTTACTGTGTTGTAGGTATTTAGTACTTAAGAAATAATAAATGTTAACAAGTAAATTAACCATTCTATGTAACTGAATGTAAATAACGACGAGAAATTAATAAATTGTTTAATAAATACAGTTCTGGCCGGAATTGTTGTCCTCGAGAGGCGAGGCCATCAGCTGTAAGCTGACTCCTGACTGGCCCAAAACGAACCGTAGCTTGCTGGCCAAGTGACGGGGGGTTTTGGCGCAAATCAGGGAGAGAGAAGCGAGCCGGCGTCGGTCCGGGACGGACGTTGTCAAGCCGAGAGGGTCGTCGGCGAGTCGCGGCGACGGTAAGGCAGAGTGCCACCGTCAGACGTCGAAGCTAGGCGTCGGGAGAGAAGGGGAAAGCGAGCTGGCGTCGGTCCGGGACGGACGTTGTCAAGCCGGAGGGTCGTCGGCGAGTCGCGGCGACGGTAGGGCAGAGTGCCACCGTCAGGCGTCGAAGCTAGGTGTCGAGATGCGGAGTATTGTGGGGCGAGGCGCCATCATCTTCGTTGTTTTTAGGCGTCATGACGCCATTAAGATTTCGCCAAGTCACTGAGTACGTCAGGCCGAGACACCTCTGATTAGTAAGTGTAAAGAGGCAATGATTGCGAGGCATTTAATATTCTAATTAGTTGTCGGGGTCTCCGTGCGCGCGACTGTATTCCTTAAGAGCCATACCGACAAATCTACATCAGTATCGGTCCGCCCCGAGAGAACAGCAACTATGTGCTACCCGGTAAAAAGACTTGCAACTTTTTTACTACACATCTAGTATCATAGTATCCTGAACTTGCACCCAGGAACAATAGACAACCAAACACCCGCAGAAATAGTTCAAAAAAGAAATTTAATTAATAAAAACACAAACCGAACGTCGTAAATTTTAAATCAAAATAACACTAGTCAAAAAGATGCCATTTACACCACAACAAAAATATTGTCTTCGTTAGATACAACAAATTCTTTCATAAGGTGCAATGCATAATAATAAGAATTGAGTAACTGTTACAGTAGCATACAGTTCCAAATAATTATCACGTAGATTACATGTACCAATAACGTCGTGCATTCAATGTTCAATGCCATATTTCGTGAATCATGTTATATATATATATATATATATATATATATACATATATATATACATATATATATATGTGTGTGTGTGTTGCTCTGCAAACATCATGAGATAAATTGGTAGATCGGCAAATAGGGGTTAACACGCATTCGAGACAATCGTGACTGTCTTTAAAAGTTTGTATGTTCACGAGCGATATAGATTCTTCTTCAGGCGGGCTTAATTGTAAATAGTCAGTAATGCCCAGTACAACTTTGCAAACAACTGTGCAGTAGAAATAGATAATAAATCGGTAAGTTCACACTTACAGTTTTCAGGTACATATTACCAAGCCTAAAAATGCTGCGGGCATGTTTCCGACTTCCACGGACTTCATACTCGAGGTAATCAGGTTTTTGGTATGCCCAGTCCGAGCACAAAGAAAAAGGAGTCGTGTGGTACCAATCCTCTTCGTAAAATAGGCAATTCACCGCAACTCATACAGCAGGATAATCTGCAGCATAATCACAAGGCAATACAGCAATCCATTAACACCACTGCCTGAATCTCGTTCTCATTACTACAAGGCTTAGCACTCTTGTAAAACAGGCCAGTAGTCGAGGTGCCTCTAACTGAAGTTAGCAGCAGACTCACGAAAACCACGACGAGGCTAGCTCGCCAACCCTTCCCCCCACCTCCTTGTTGCCGATTAACTTCGTAAACAACATACAGGTCTGAGTCGCGTCATCATTTTGGACTAGACAGTATATGTGCCTAAACACATATCTTAGCAAAAAATTATACAAATTATATATATATATATATATATATATATATATATATATATATGCCCATACCTAAACCAAACTAATAGAAATATAAGTTTTAACTCCTCGGCGCCGAGTCTTAAATAAATTACAACAAAAAATCAGTAAACATACAAAATACAGGCCCAAAAAGAAAAGTGACAAAATTTTAACAAAAATGCATACATTTATTTAAAAAAGGTTATACTGAAAACATGTGACGAAAAAATCGTCACAACTTCTTAGGCGAATATGTTGGCATAAAAGACTTACAGGAGCAGAACTCTTAATTGCTGACGAGAATACGTTGGCGAAAAAAATTCTTGTAATTTTCCATCATGTCTAACAATAAAACTTAGAGATTTAATAATTCGATACAATATTTTGTAATATCTATGCTATTTATTCTTCCATGTATCAATTACACGGTCGTAGAAGAAGAGGTCTGGACACTCGCCTATCTACCAATGTATTTTGCTTGACCCCCTTGTTGTTCGGCTGCAGTTCATCAAATAACCGAGAATGTCGTACTTTTTGGCGCTGTAATCCGGGCGGTCGGACTCACACTCCACCCACTTTTTTCCATTGTTAAATTTACAAAGTAAATAAAGATTGCTGGAGCCGTTTCTTAAATTTGTGAGCAAAGAAAGTATTTTATAAATTGATAAAAAATTACGTTTTGATAAATTGTTTACCTTAGTCGAAAGGAAGTGGGCGGAATTTTACTCCGACCGCCCTAACTGAAGCGCCAATAAAACACAATATTCTCGGTAACTTGGTGAACTGAAGCTAAACAACAAGGGGGCCAAGTTTCCAGGCGAGTGTACAGACCTGTTCTTCTACGACCGTGATCAACTATGAATTTAAGACGTGCTGATGACTGCTATTTGGCTTGCAAAATTCGTCTTCGCATAGCTGAATTATGATTTACTTCCATTTCTGTGACCAGTGTACAGTAAGTCACATAACCAATAGAGTCCTTCCTTCTGTAAAAATTTCGGAATCTTGAAAATAAAAATAGGACTTGATCTGTCTTATTTCGTTTCATATCAACCTGCAAAAGAAATTCTCGCTTGAGAGGTCACCATATCCCATTAATTGTGCGCATTTCTTGTGTTGTATAAATGCTTGGTTTACGAAAAGGGAGCTAGGAACAATACTGCGGTAAAGTGCGAGAGAACTAACTGCGGTTTACTAGCACATAAACTTCTCCCGACCACCGCCACAAAATTGCGGCCATTTGCATTAGTCGGGAAATTCGGTATCGTCAGCGGCAGCACCTTTGTTGATCCAAACTTAGTGCGAACACATTCGAATTACCTGCCATCGATTCTCTTGTTTGTGAACCTTGAAGTAATATTGCCACTGATGCACCATACATAAGACCAAGCATATAGCCAACTCTCCTTACTGAAGGTAAGGTAAGTGGGCTTTACGTCTCGTCGACACAGGTTATTTGATACGGTGACGCGATACTCCGAACTGGGAGAGGAGTCGGCTTATGCCTTTGTTGAAGTTTCTGTGTGAGGCGGGTTAGAAGTAGTGTTTCCAGAAATGGCATAATTACGGCACTACGTAACATTTATTTTTTTAAATATTGGCTAATGAAATTACATTAGTTTTGTTAAAAACTGTACTATGTGAATGTTATTAACTAAGTACACCAATACGAAGAAAAGAGTAAGGGAAATGTACAACAAATTATTTTTAATGTTTCAAAATTATTTCCAAAAAAATACAAATCAACAAGTGGAACATTCGTTACTCATGTTTTAACACATTAAATGTCAACTCCAAATAATATGACAAGGGATTAGACCAGGTGGTATGAGACATACAAATTTTAAGAAAACAAATAAGTTCAGATTACCAATCCGAAATGTCTTGTGACGTGAGTTGAAACATACGTGCTTTAAGAAAACCAACAGGTTTGGATTACAAAAAATAATAATAATAAAACGTCTGGTGACGTAAGTTTACAGCTACCCAGCCCAGAGAGAGTCTCGGGGCCTCACCCGACCCCCGCTCGAACCACCTCCCTAGCTGGTCACGAGGGGAGAGGTCCAGCCAATAGTGTGTTTTAAGAAAAGTAACAAGTTTAAATTACGAATAAGAAACGTCTCATGATGTATGTTTACAGCAGGTGCCTCGTAAATAAAAAACTATACTGGTTACCGGCAGGTGCATTCAACCAATGCAAACTTGAAGAACCATAAACATTTCTCCCATTTATTTTTACTTTACTAATGTTCATTAAGTTCTGAACGATTACACAATCGTGAGTAACTTTTAACTTTTCTCTCATCCATTCGCATGAATAACTCATTGATACATGAGTACAATAGCCAACTACCTTCGAACAGAGCTGACAGGGAAATAGGACAAATGGGTAACATGTGTCTAGGCACTTACATGATGAAGCCAGCTTCGGACGTTTCCGTAACCTTGATTCAGGTATGTCCGGCATCGCGACCTCCCTTGCCTCACCGTACTAGCCGTTGTCCGGCACTCACACCACCTTCTCTATATTTGCTTCACAGCACTATACAGCTGTCAAGTCTCGCCACGTCTCCTTGTCAAACACAGTCACTGTACAGCAAAATATTAAGTGAAAACTGTTGAAAAAATTTGAGATTTTTTAAACAAATTATTTACTACAAAACATAATTATTTTAATATATTAGCAGAACATAGTAAAACATAAAGTGCAACTGCTGAACAAAGTTCAGATTTTTAAAAACGTTTTACTAACTAGCTTTCTTGTATGTTTGTCTATTCGGTAACAATAAACAATACATTAATTTAGGGTTTATTAACTCGCTTTTTGGTCTCGCTGTTCGGTACAAATTTTGTAATCGATTTTATACTAAATTCCCGATGAGTTAGAGACCCGAAATTTTAGACATAGCTCAGAACTGGATGGCAATGCAATATAAGAGGGAAAAATTTAAAATAATAATAAAATAAATAAAATTTTTAAAAAATATTGTTGATTTACAAAGATTAAAACATATGATTGCAAAATTTCCCAAACACGAGACTAAAACGCTCTAAATAATTTTAAATTAATATA
>PNEQ01119756.1:0-39897 GCA_003012365.1 Medauroidea extradentata
TGTATTGTAAAATGTTTTGTATGTGTCTGTCCAATCTTACTATGTATTTTCTGATGTATTCAACCTGCCATCAATATTCCAGAGTAAATGCATGCAGAAAGGTCCCTACTCGAGCTCTGCTCCATGGGATCAAATTTAGTTGAGTATCTGTGATAATTGTGTATAATATGTCTTGTCAATAAATCAAATCAAATCAAATACTGTTTCCTGCAATATAAAGTAGTTAGTAAACTTAACATTTATGTTAGAAGAGGCTAAATTGTTACCACTTGATACAAAAATACACTTTAAATTATCAGGAGAAATTAATACATAGCATGAAAGAAGTACAAGATTTAATTCATAACTTAATAATACACTGATATGCTTAATTCAAATTTTTCATCACTAAAAAAACCACAGTAAAATGTGACTATGTTTATTCATTACCTATACCAATTTATGTGGTGCATTTACGCAAATACAGCTTACATCATTAAAGGTCACTTATACACCCCATAAAATAAAATTACTATAATTTGAAATATGCCACCTTATTTTAACAAAAAAATTCACAGTGCAGTGAAAATAAAAGGAAAACTACTTGCCTTGCTTACATGTTTTATTAAGTCCATCAGTTGAAGGTTAACAAAAGTATACCAGAAAATGGCTAACTACAAATTAAATTATGATTTAATGCATAAAACATATTTAAGTTACGAAAATTCCGTACATTTGACTTGTTCTATACATTGATCATAAAATCAGCTTCATTCAAATTTAAAATGTAGTGTATGATTTATATACCAATTTTACATGTAATATCCTAATATTAACTTTAAATGCACAGTACAAAATAAAAGGGTTAAAAGTATTAATTATTTTAAAACAGCAGAGGGAATATCCCAAATTTACAACACACAAAACATTCATGGGGAAACAAATGCACAGCACAAATTACATAGCGATGAAATGTGCAATACATTTGAAATTAACATATATATTCAAATATGCTTCCACAGCAGGTTGATTATGATATGGTATACGCTTGACACACACAACAAAACCTACCACTACAGCTTAAATGTGACGGCCAAAAAAATAGCATATAGCAACCATTTTAAACACTTTTAAACTTACATTCACATGAAAATCACTATTCTCACATGCCAAAACAAATTTACAGCACAAAAAAACATTCAGAACACACCTTGAGTAGCAATCTGAACAGTATACAAAATCTATAATGATACTGTAATGAGTTGTGTCAACAGCAGAGTACCAACAATAATACTCCTTCCTCACATACATTACCAAACAATTACAGGCAAAATGTGATAGCTTATAAATACATTGCAACCATTTATGTGCGAGTAAAAAAGGCACGCATCTCACACATTTGAATTATGGAGCCATAGAAAACCACTTCGTGGCTAAGATGTCAACATGGGGAAAAAAGAAAAGAAAAAAAAAACACAGCACAAATCACCACATACTGTAGAAACCCAATTTTACATAACATCTCAGAGCCTGAAAATATTTACACAATTGATGTATAGTTAAATTCCAAATTTTACTTTTTAACACCCCAAAAGAAAAAGGTTAATCTTTGGGCAGATTTTATTGGAATGTGAGATAAAAAACCATCCATTAGCATACAACAATAACATACAGTAGAATAATTGGTAAGCCATATTTGTAAAAAAAAAAGTTGGATAAAAAACTTGGAAACACTTGGTGAGTTACACAGCATGTGCCATCAACATATGAAAAATTGTAATGATAAACGCGTGCACCTTATACCATCCCTTCTCTTCCGCTCCCCAACAAAATTTAGAAAATTCACATGAAAAAAATTACAATGAAAACTGATTAAAAGTTCGCAAAACCACAACGATAAAACAATAAACAAAAAAAAAAGTGTGGTGGCAGCCATTGTAGCTAGTAGTCCACCACATCATACGCATTAAACAAACTGATTACCATTTTCTAAAAACACTTTGCACATAAAATTTGTTCTCATGTTTGGTGAGACATATTATTTACTTTTACAGTAGTGAAAAATGTATTCAAAAAAGTCTGCACAATACAGTAAAACTCGGTTAAGACGTTTTCCAAAGAACCAGATGCTGTGATCGTTGTAGCCAAAAAAATGTGTTAGCCAGAACGGTAACAATGTGGAAACCATTATGACAGGAAAAACTACAGTGAGGCATGTACTTAAGTATTAATTTTTATGTGTGTTTCAAAATTAAAATACGAAACTGTACAATGAAAACAGAAAATCATAATACATCCATGCACTAAGACAAATTGGTTGCACGACTACTGGGAAAGAATTTTGTGCCCAAAATAATTTCCTGTGAAACCCGATCACTACAAACATGCGCACCAATATCATCATTTTGTGCCTACATGATGTAGTGGCTGAACCAATAATCTAGGTAGCCAGTCTACACAACACATGATCCCAGATCCTCCATATTTCATCCTTCCTGGCAGTTGAACTTAGCACTAAGTACCCAGTCACAGCACACACACCTCTATCCTCCGTATTTCGGGCCTACATGACATTTCTGTAATTTCACCTCTGGTAAAGATCGTCACCTGTGACTGTCTTTCGAGAGTAACAGCGATTAACATAGTCACTCATGACTGCCTTTATACCACATTCTCTATCACAACTTTTAACCCAAATCTTAATATGATTCGCCACACTGTAGGGTGTACTCTGAAAACCTTCATACACATTACTAAATCTAATTTTTCTCACTTTTTACAGCCATATTGTAAATTACTAATTACGTAAGTTTAGTTTTAAATTACATAATTCCTATTTCTTTCGATTTAGAATTCAGATTTTAAAAGTTACACCATCAAGTCATCTCTATTAGAAAGCTAGTTTGCTGTGCTTAAAAGAGATACTATGTTAGTGTCTCCGGCGAAGAGATAGCAGCACGCATGTTGTTGAATTTTTCATTTGTGTTGGAAGTCAAAGTTAATAAACACATAGCTATAATTTACTTAACATATTACATACATTATTTAAGGGAAAACAAAACAATGAATTAGTCACCAAGCAACACTAATCAGATTTTTTCTCCAACAAGGGTGGTCACAGAACACTATTTAAATAGGTCGGCCTATTTCATGGCCTATTTCTCGTAGCAACACCCTAGAACCTAAACCTTATATTAACAGCCATATAACTATTGAACAACTGTGTCGGTGCCATTTTTTTGTACCAGAATACATATTCTCGTCATAGTCAACCAGTAACTGCCTTTGTCTAAAGATCATATAAGAAACTGAAAAAGTTACAGAATAGGTCCCCTGGTGGCTGAAAGAGCATCTAGGTGCAAAGCATAGCGCACCAGAGGACAACTAAGATGGAGAAAGTGTTTCATGCCACCATCAGAATGCGCTACTTTGCACGGCACATTACCATTTCCATTACCAACAGAGCGCAGTAATTTACATTCTGCTTACAGTGAGTCGTTCAAAAAAATTTTTTTTAATAAAATAATTGCGTAAGTATGAATGTCTTGCTGAAAGTAATATCAAGCTCGTGTGCAACATATTCTTAACAATGTTGGACCTGTAAAAATTCATTATTTACATTTGTGCAAAACACTGATCAACTTTTACACGTCAGATAAAACACAAAAATTTTTTGCACCATAGTTTTTTCATAATCACTCATCAAAGTAACAAAATTGCAGTTGAATTGCAGAAATAAAAAAAGGAATGAACTTGCAGAAACAAGGTAATTCAAACCGATACTAATTGAGCTACTTAAAGACACTTTTGGGATTACAAAGCAATATATTTTTGTAAATAATAAAAACGGATGAAAATTAGTTAATTTTTACAATGCAATTCATTTTCGTATATTTTTAAAAAATTATGAAAATTAGTTAATTTTTGCATAAATTTGCATTGTGGGGGTTTCCAATATTTTCAAAACTAACTTGCGTCAAACATGTCACAAAATGCATAGATTCACTGACTTACAGTCCCTATAATTTTATATTCTTAAGTTAATTACTTCTTTTTTTTTTTTTAATTTGGCTACATCCCTACTGCCATTTTGCAACTTTGATGAGTAATTATACAAAAACTATTGGGCCTAAATTTCTTATATCTGGGGAAATGACATGCTATCTTATATATAAAAGTTGAACAGTGTTTGACACAAAAATAAAAAAAAATTTGTGGGTATAACACTCTTAACGAGCTGCAATGAACATGACCTACATATCACTGTTGACTTGCAAGTTGTAATTACAGTTTTGTTAAGATTTTGATGCAGATGGAAACGCACAACTGCGTAGATTAATTCATGTTTATCATTTTTAAGAAGAATTATAATTTTGGTATGTTTTGCGATAGTGTATAGAAAAACAGCTGGTGGTGGATGATGTAAACACAATGAAGACTGGCACCCTGTGTGGAGGTGGAGGCTGTTCTTCTTTGCAGCTATTGGACTATGTCCATTACTGTTTTAGTTATTCTCAAGTCTGTTCAACTGGGGTTACTGTTATGTATATGAAAATATATTTTTTAAATTAATAAGAACAGTTAGATGTGTATGCAAAGAATATTGCTTACTAAACCACTTTAAGCCCATACTCACATGGAAAAAGGATGTGTCAAGAATACACAACTATCAATGTTTAGCAAGAATGTAAAAAGGCACCCACCTAAAACAGTTCAATTACCCAGCCAAAAATGTAATTGCTGAGTCAACACAAAGAAAACATGCATGGAAAAAAATACAAATCACATAGTGCGACAACATGAAGTTGTGAGATTCATTTCCACTACCTATACTTACAGCTTAAATAGGGCGAGTCCAAAACACACTGCAATTATTAACAATTAATATGCAAGTGGCACTCACCCATTTAACACACTTGAATGATGTAGCCTAAGATCATTTTAATTGCTGATGCACAAACACAAAAACATTCATGAAAAAAAGGAACATGAACAAATCACCTGTTGCTGAAACCCAAACCGCACATTTGTTTCCACAGCAGCTTGCTTATAATAGCACACACATTTCACAGCATTCAACCTACACTTACAGCTGAAAATGAATGAACCTAACACACTTCAGTTATTAATAATCAATTAACAAGTAAAAAGGCACCCATTTAACAAACTTGAATAATGTAATCAAATATCGCTCATCACTGCTGAAGTACTATCACGGAAACATCAGTAAAAGAAAACAGTAAAAATAAGCTATATAAGTGAGAGTTTTGTTTCCATGGGAGCTTGCTTACAATAGCACACACTTTGCACAGTACTAACCTACACTTACAACTGAAAATGAGTGGCTTTAAGGCCATGGTCTTTTTTTTATTTCAAACAACTGCAAATATTTTTTAATCAATTTTTTTAAAAATTACGAACTGTGTACAGTTATACGATACACAATTTTGCCAAAGTGTTTTTAAAATAATGTACCAATTGCTAGCAAAAAATTATTTTGCTTAATTTTGGTTCATTATGAGAACAAAATATGTGATGATTCAGGGGGAAAAAATCTAACAATCCATTTGGTGTATTGCAACAGAAAAATTCAGATACAAACAACGATATAACTCTATGAATGAATTTTTGACATATATATTAATTTGAATATTAAAAAATATTTCGAAACCATTGCAAAACTAACGAGAAGGCCTTAAGAACACACCTCAATTAATAATATAATTAATAAGCAAGTTAATTGCACTGATTTAACAAATTTAAATTATGTAGCTTATGCTAATTTTTAACTGTCAATGCACAATCATGAAAACATTACTAAAAAATAACAAAGTAACAAATCACGTGTTTCTGTAACCTGAATAGGGAGACTTTTCACAGCAGCTAGCTTACAGTAACCTCCTTTTATCACAGAGTTAAACTTATACTAAAACAGGATAATTTGGAAAAACACTACAATTAGTACGCAATAATCTAGTTGAGAGGCATACATTTCACTCTCTTTTAAGTTGCACAATAAAAGAAAATAACTTAAATGGCAGAAACTAGGCAAGGTTTAAATATACCTGAGCAAAAAACAGAGGCAACAGCATCTAATAATTTAAATTTGTCTTTATACAGAACAATTTTAAGTTAAAAATCAACTGAATCCAGCTTCCCTAAATGTCAGCTTTTAATCCAACTGTAAAATTACACCAATTATAAATTATAGTTAATGTATCATTTCATGATAATCGCAATGTTTATTTTTCACTATCAGTGAATACGTCTTTTGAAAATGTTATGTCTGAGAACAAGTTCTTGCTTACTGTTATCATAATTACCATTTTCCTTTGGTCAGTACCTCAACAACTAATAAGCCATTATTTTAATCACATTAATAAAAATATACATATTACTTTCTTGAATATAATTTGACACATACATCTTACTTCCTTAGCTATTTATACCATCTGTATCCTATTATATTGTGAGATATGGACAAAATTACAATAAATTTAAACAAGAGGTACTGAAATAATGTTATATTTTATAAAAAATACCTACTTATAAAAGTGTAAAACTTATTCAATACATTTCATGAGAAGACAATTTTTTTAAAAATTAGTATATTTAATTTGAAAAACTCTGGAATAATGCAGCAAAGGTAACTTGGAAAAATAAATTGTTGTTTATTATATCAAATTTTTCACATACAGCCAAGACTAGACCTGTCATATCACAAGTTTTTTTTAACAACGTAGTACTTGTATTTGTCACAAAAATATGTGACAGCCAAGTTAACTTAATAACTGCACTTTTGTATAATGTGGTTCATAACTTCATAAATATAAAATGTAATGCCTATCTGTAAAAAAAATTTACTTAACGGGAGAAAACATTTTGCAGCTAATAGGTAAAGTAATCATAACAATTTAAAATTATGTAAAATATCTGATTAACACAAGTAATAAAATATTCAGATTCCTAAATACAGATGAACACTGGGATGGATCTGGAAGTGGTCATGGGGGCAGCCTGCCCTGGACGCTGAGTTAAGAGGGGGTACCGATCCTGCCGAAAATGTCATATCAAGAATGAATCGAAAGAGGGAGGGGCCGCAAATCCCAATTCTTGCCCCTGGTGATGGTAAGTCTAGATCCATCTCTAGATGTACAGAACTGCCACTCTCACTGAAACTACTAGTCCTCATTGCATGTCAAATTACATAGGGATACAGTGTGTTAAAAATAAAGACACTCAATAATATGTGACTGATACCTGTGGAAGAATTCACACGTCAGTCTCTATAGTGCATACTAACAAAACCAATAGACACTTGTTCATTTTAAATTAAAATTATATGTCACATCATTCATCACTAGGTCCAGTGAAATTAATGTAAAAACAAACAAAATTATATTATTAACCTATTAAATAATATTGATGAATGACAAACACCAGAAGTAAATAATCAGAAAATATCTGAGGAGGAACTGTACAGATGAAACTAAAAACTATACTAATCACAAATTAAACTCTTAGGTTTTAAAGACAAAACTTGTGTGATGTAAATCCATGTAACTTGTATAACAAATTACAAGGTAAGTACATAGTTTTTCAGCCAGTAACCATATAAAATATTCTGACTAACACAAGTACCAATTCATGAAACAAAAAAATTACACATTATACTTTGAATTTTCATAAATTCTGCTTCATGTAATGCTCACAGAGCATTTAAATTTTCTTGTAGCCTGCAACAATTTTATAAACCTCTTAGTATAAAGCTTAAAATAAAGGTTCTACCATGAACTTACAACTAAACCAGTTACATAAACAATCAATTTATCTACAATATACAGAGAGTAAAATAAATTTACATAATTTTTGCAGTATTTAATATTTTTACATATTTACACTTTCAAGTCCAATTCTTAATGTCAATACATGTCAGCATATGCTTGAATTAAAAACCGAAAGCAAAACCAAAGACTGTAAATTATACATTTACTTGTTTACTTGAGTGTCAAATAAAAAATCGGAACAAATTACATTAAATTTCACATTGTACACATTCAATATTATAATTTTGATTTTCATTATAAATACGGACAGCAATACAAAATATTTGTAGGTCTCATATTGTAAATACTTACATGTTGCACAGATAAATGACAGTGCTGTGAAAATTTTAATATGACACAAAATTCTGTTAAAAAGAAAATGTAAATAAGCATACAGAAAAATAAGTGATGGAAATAAAAGAGAGAAATTTTTATGCTACAGGCACACTTACATGCCAAAGCTAAGAGATAAAATTATATTGCTTCAAGTTGGAGACCATGAACACAAGAATAGTAACAGAAAAACAGTTGCATCTAACAATGTCATTTCTTACTTGTTACAATACTTACACTTTTGGGATTTTTTAAATTGGAAAAGTAGTAGTAATGAACTACCTAACATTACGTAGCACTAACAAGAACACGCATGTCTGCGACATGTTTCTCTTAAAATAATTTGCATAAACCACTACCCTTAACATGCAAGCTGAAAACATTTACAAGGATACTTGCAAATAAAATTCACAAAAATGCTGAGCTTTAAGAAAGTAAACTGCACAAATAAAAATACGCATATAAGTCTTGCAGTAGATAACTTTTTTGAATGATCTTTACTGTGCCTTATAGTACAGTACCTTACGATCATATGAATTTTTAAATAAAACTTTATATTTAAACAGAATGAAAACGTATCACAGTGCCAATCATACGACATTAAGTGGAGGACTTTCATCACCAATACTATTATACACTACATGACTGATTCCATAAATTCTGAGGTCACTGGTTCTCACCCTATTGTTATTGGGCCACAATAGCATATGTCTATTAATTAAGCCTCCTCTTTTTTAATAATATTTTCATATACTATTAAACAGTTACCTTTTTCATGCCAAACATAATCCAGGAGAGCATGAATAACAGAAGTGCTCTTCAAAGTACAGCAATCCGATTCAATACACATTTCTCTAAATAAACAATTTGACCTTAGTATAATATACATAATACAATTTACATTATCACACAATATAGGATCTTACAAATGGCTCACAATCAATTAAACATTTGTTTGGAAATAGACACAATGACCAAAGACAATACTAAAAAATGCTATTGCAGTTTAAAATTAATTGCTTAAAAGCAGTAGTTAATTTGGTAATAAAAACTCTTGAGCATAAATTGTATCTTTTCATGCCTTAATAAAAGAAAGTGCATGCAATTCATCAACATGTTACACTTTTACCTGTTTGCAAGCTGAACATTCTCAGAAAATAACAAAAATGCTACAAAATTGCTTTCTGTATCTGTGAAGCAACTGCAGTTGTGAATAACACTGAAGAAATTGTCATCAATTAACATCAAATGTTTAGCTAGAGTGCTGACAAGTGCTCACTTACAAATTTGCATCAATTCTTTACTGTCTCACGCTTTTCTTCACAGCAGCACTGATATTAAAAACAAAGCAAAAGGACTGGGAGAAAGGTGCTTATCACATGAGAATATTATTTCATAAATATTTTTTGTTGTGCCTTTAAACATATGTCCTGTATGACCATTAAAAATAGATTACACAAAACAAGGATATGGCAAATTGTGCACTATCAACTAAAAACAGGAAAGCAGGAAAAAAAAATTAAAATCATAAATAAACTTACTCTAAAATTTATATTGTTCTTATGTATGAAATTAAGCCAAAAAATAAAATAAATAAGAGGCAAAATTAAAAAAAAAAAAAAAAAAAACACCTTGGCCCGAAAAAATAATTTAAAACACTCAAAAGATGCATACTATTTTTTATTTTTTTTATTTCAGGCACAGAAAGTTAATTATCTTCAGAGGATTCTAGAATTCAAAATAAAAAACTTTTGTATGTAAATGTAACATTACTTTACTTGAAAGATTATTTTCAAACAAAATAATTTAGTAATGTAAATAACTGTGAAACGAATAAGCAAAACGAAATAACTTTTGGCATCAGTGAAAATATTGACAAAAAGTTATACAGTAATAAACATCTCAACAATAATATTTTCAAATTAAACTACAATACTGCATTTCAATTTAAGGTGCTACGGAAACGTATGGAAACACTGTAAAGATTGTGAATACATTTACAGCTTATCTGATAAACTATGTTTTGGGACCTTTGTGAAAAACATGGCACTGAGACTTTATGAGGTCTTAATGTATAAGTAATAATACAGTAAACCCTCGATCTAACGACACAGCATAGTGCCAGGTAATTATGTTGTTAGATCGCCGATGTCGTTAGTTCCCAGGTAATAAATTATGACCCCCAGCCTCGCCAAAATTTTTTTTATTTTAAAGTGACTTTTCTTAAAGTTAATGTAGAACAATTACTGACTTAAAAGAACATGTTTTTTAAATTGAAATTACAATAGGTGCACATCTTTACAAACTGTGGATTTTACAAATATACTCTCAGTGAAACTCTCAAAAAATAGTAAAAATTGAATCATGGTAGCTCAGCATCACTCGACAGGGTAAATGTATTTAAAGAGAAACTGCAATAGCTATGTACGACTGGTGCTGGATGTTGTGGTGAGCAGTGCTCCATGTTTTTCCCTAAAATTAGTAATGGTGATAGGAGTTCTGGAACTAAGTTTGTTTTCCATGCAGTGTTAGTGAAAGCCCCAGTCGCCGATGCTGGGGCTCCCCTATTGAACTTCAGGCCTATCACTTCACTGGCCATGGAGGGGTAGGCCTGGGGGAGGAGGGGAGAGTGTAGTTCCTGCGGCCGGCAGTAGGGGCGTTCTGGTAGCCAACTCGATCCTGGAGGGGCACTGGGAGTCAGGTACTCACTCTTGAATCAGGCTGGAAAGGGTCAACACCACTGTTGGGTGCGGACGTCAGCTTTATGTTACAAGCAGGCCAGTGGCCTGAGTTAATGACAATTTTTTCAGCTAAGTGAGGATAGCTGACAATGTTCCTTAATCGTCGAGTGCGCGAGAAACTGCATTGGGGATTTGTGAATTTATCGCTGGAGAGGCAGTATGTGGACATGGCGAGTTTGATTTTAACTTCGCCGATTGATGACGTCTTACGAAGGAGTGTTGTCGCAAGTACGAAACTCGCTGTATTCCTGGTTTTGACTCAAGGATTTGAGGAGGGCAGTACTTTAAAGGTTTCTAGCCTTTTTTTCCTTCTGGGAAAGGGAAGAAAGCCCTACATGAATAGTACCGGAAAGAGTAAGCTTTCAATATCAAATGGGGTATGGAAAAACGTAATCATGTTGTGAAACTTACTGGTTTGACTGGATGTATGGAGCACAAGAGAAAGAGTGTGCTGTTCGTGTTGTTCAGGTTATAAAACGGTTTAGAGACAGAGAGAGAAAGAGAAAGAGATAGATAGATAAAGAGAGAGAGAGAGAGAGAGAGATTTTAAGTGTCACGATTTGGATGTAATTAGATACCTTGTGGCTCGTGATTTTCTGAGATTGTAAATTGTGTTGATTATTGAATAATAATAATCTTAAAGTTATTATATGTTTCCTTTCTTTGCTTAACAATGTTATGAAGGTAACCAGCATCGCTAATAGCTATAAGCATAGATTAGTCTATACGAATTTTCTACGAGTCTTGCCCCGTTCGTGTATTTGTTGAGGTAAACATAAAGGCTTACATTAAGTGGGGAGCTAGGATAATTGGGTAAATTGTGGGTACAGTGGAACATAACCTAGTATCTGAAAATAAATGTAACGATTGACAAATCTAAGAGTTTCCCTATAAAAGTTCAGCCTTACCGATGGGTGGGTGAAAAGAAGAAATATGTATTTAACACAAACCATAAACTGAGTCATCTGAATAAAACATAACGTCAACATCATTTGAAGCGGCTGTAGCAAGACGCGTCAAATTATGATGAGGTTCCACTGAACCTGTATTATTATTGTTTCAGCTGACTTTCTATACCCAGCATTTCAACATATCAAAGAAAAATCACAAAAAAATACTACTTACAAGAACTGTGCAGTGTTTGGAACTGATAAATAACCATTCATTATGGACAATTTGCTACTTCACTGACAAAGAAGCAGTGTCTGTTGCTTTTCCCCACCCCCTTCACTTAATTATCCTTACAGCCAGCTTAGAAAAGATTGCTCAAGGTCAGAGTTTTACTGACAGCAGTGACAGTCAAATTTATTCCTTAATCTTTTCTCCAGGAAGTGGCCAAAGTAACACCACCTTTCTGTAATGTAATCTGTGGAGCACCGACACATTTCGTTACGGATTAAAAATTTTTTTTTATTTTATATAGTGCTGAGCTGATACTGTTTTTTACAGATACCAATACCTCACGCTGATACACCCGATATTGGATACCGATACATACTTAAAAAAGCACAAACTGTATAATGTTTAAACCTGAAATAAAAAAATAATTTAATTGTGAAAGTAGGCTAGGACTATTATTTCTAAATCAAAATTATTGAGTTTACAGAAAAGAAAAACTAAATTTGCAGTCAATGTGAAGTTTAACATAGGGATTTTAATCACATCACATTTTTCTGCAACTTAAGTCAAGTCTATAAACAGTAACATTAAAACTGTAGCCTGCATTAGGTCTAACTTAACACATAAACCCTGCACGCTAAGTTGTATTTTAAAGTTTTAATTACAGGTAATCTTGTAATTTTTTAATTCTGACAAGGAGTTAAAAAGTTTAAACTTGTTAGACATAAGCTAAAATGTTTCTAACTTCTGATTCCACAATACTGAAAGGCAAACAGTCTGTGTAAATCATATTTGCAACCAATGATGTTATTTCTATTGCACTTTTGTGAGTAGGAGGATAAAGTATGTTCCCATTAAACATTTTGGAAATAACTTCTTGTGTACTACTGTCTTTTTGACGTAATACATCTTCTGTGTGCACAATTTTGGATGATGATGCCATTGTAGGCCTACATTCAGACGATGTTGCGGCAGGATCAAACAATGTCGCGGCAGTTTCAGACGAGGATGGAAATGCAGACGCCTTCGAAACACATAACTTTAGTAATTTATAATTTACAGATGGATGCGATCTTTCCGTGTGACGCTTCAAATTAGTAGTCGTATAAGATTGCGTGACCTTTCCTTTCCACCACAAGAAACAAGGCAGTGACAAATATTGCACAAAGACTTTTGGTCATTGCTTTTACTAACAGAAAAGAAACTCCACATGCAACTCTAGTGATTCATTTCTGAAATATTTTGTTGAAGTTAGAAGCACCATGTAAAATACAAATAAACGGGAAAGAAAATAATGATGTTTGACGATATCACGGAAGTAGTAAACATATAATTGTATTGCAAACAACAATCGTGATGTAGTGTCGATATTGCTTCGAGACAATCACAAACGTCATACTCGCATGCGAAATTTTGACTGCGCTGCCATCGATAGATGTTGACTTACGTGTGATACTGTTGAACAAGTTTACGGTTTTGTTTGTAGGCCTAAGTTATGAAATGGTGCGTTTTTATATGGATAGCTGATTGTGTTGGTATTTTAATAATATGCACAATCTGCTGCTTTATGAAAAAGCACAATAACTTAAGGTATGCAATTTATAGTTTTTTTTAAACAGAAGTATTAGAAATGTTTTCTATTTTGTTGTTCTTTCAAAATGGGTGAAAAAAAAATAAAAACTTTATGACTGTATCTGCGCCTTGTATCTGCAGAAAAAAGTATTGGTTCGGACGATTCCAATACGTTAATATCGGCCGATGTTTAGTATCGGTTATCGGTATTGGCTCAGCAATAATTTTATAATACTACACTTAAATTCAGAGTAGCAACATTAAAACTCCTATACACAATTTCTGTGTGCTAAATAAAGACTGTAATTTCAATTGATTAGCAATCCACTTTTTGCCTGAGTCACAATTAGATTAACAGTAAAAATTTGAAAATTCTATTATCCAAGCTTTTTTAAAATACAAACTCAATTATTTGCATTTTCTCTGGTCCCCAATAACATTGTCAATCGGGAGTTTACTGCAGTTGTTTGGTATTGTATGTGTAGATTCATTAATAACAAATGATTGAGATAGTTGCACTGAAAAATGTAACAAAGGCTCTTTTCTCAGAATTATATTAGTTTTACTTAAACCCCTTTGCTCCTAACCACCTAAATTACATATTGAAGACGTTAATTATCTCAGATGTGCCCAGTTTGGCCAAAGTCAAGGACACTCATATAAATTTCAACCACTGTAAAATGTAAACTGCCACGCTGGGTTAAGTCTGGAACATTACACAGGAAGTTCAATTTTCACAATAAAAATACATGTGAACAGAAGCCAACACATGCAATATACTTTCCAGAAAAATAGAAAAAACAATCATTATAACTTTTAATACCATTTCTAGTAATGTTAGTACGTGGAACTTGCTAAGTCACCATGTACTATATAACAGAATTTCCACTTATTTATGCAAATTTTCAAAAACCTAAGCAATTTAAAACAGTAAAATAGAAATGTGATATGAGAAAACTTTACAAAATAGAAATAAATTAAGCTTTAAGAAAGATATTAGGTACCATTATCCAAACTTTTAATATTGTACATGAAAATAATTACTGTACCATTGGATGTAAACAACCATTCTACACTGATAAAACATATTTAAGAAGCAACAGTTCTACACTATCATGGTTATTTTTGAGAAATACAAACCTAAACCATTTACCTGGCCACCACAAGTAAACTAAAACCCATGCACGTAAAAAAAATATTTAGTAAAATTCTGAAAGTCAAAATTTCATCTGATGCCAAGGGCTATATTAATTTACTATGAAATAAGCTTCACAAAAATAGACATTTGTAATAAAGAGTCAAAAAGCAATACCATAACACAAGTGCACTCTTGTGTGTATGTGGAAGAAATACATTACGATTCTTAAACAAATTGCAATGAAGTAAACAAAGTATTACTTTACATTCAAACGAATAAAAAGCCATTATACAGCGGTGAAAACTTACAGCACAATACATTCAAGAACACAGCAAACAATGCAAAAACACCTGGATGGAAGATAAAGGAAAAAATTACGAAACATGCATTGGATAAGCAATATCACATCTTAAATCACAGATTAAGTTGCTTTACTTTAAACATGAGTCCTCAATTTGATACAGTGCAAATTTATCTCTAAAAAGACACTAAGAGGAAGGAAGCGTTCTAAGTCAAATACAATTACAGTATCTACTGCCATCTAGAAAGAAAATGTTAAAAAACATAATAATCACAATATTTACACAATTGACAGAAAAATTCATTGGTGATTATCAGCACAGTTTCCATCACAATCTGATCACACTATATAAATACTATGAAAATAAAATAATGTAAGAATAAAAAAGAACACAACAGACTTAAGAGGGCGTAGTACATAAATTACAGCTAAATAAATGATTGAATTTTGTAGGAATCAGGCAGTCAGCATAGAAAAACCAAATAGGAGCAAACCTAGATACAGTTTCAAACAATTTTTGAGCAAAAATTTTGCCAGACACACACACATTTCAGCATAATCTTTTGTGTTAAAAACTAAGTTACAAAATTACCACGTCATATATAATCATCAAAAATTCATCATAGTAGCAATATGGTCACAGACTTTCCAAAATTCTAATTTTCAGGAATGCTTTTTTTTATTGACTTTCGAATTCATGAAAATTAAAAATTCCAATAAACAGTTTAGCATTAACTTATGAACCACGCTCTAATAAGGTCACACGTGAAACATGAAAACATTCAAATGAATAAGAATAAAAATACTATGCAACAGATAAAATAATAACAACTATATGAAAAGTACTTCTATTTCTAAAAAAAAGTGTAAGGCACGTAACATGCCTTATTATTAATAATTAACTTTGAGAACCACAAATAACTCCTGAAAAAAAATATATTGTATAAAATTTTTACTGTTAAACACCAAAATAATTTCGTAATAAGAATTCTTACAAAATCACATGGAATATGAACATTACATAAAAACCAAACTGCGGTTAGCTCACAGGTACAGTAAGAATAACATATATTAAAAAACTATTCTCAACAAGGAATACTTAAACAAGTACATACATAAACATTGACAACAAACACATATTCAAAAAGATAACAAAGAGTTCAAAAAATACTGAAATTTTGAACAATGTTCACAATAAAGCTATCATGTTAATATTACAACTGGCTTCTCAAAGGTCCTTTCCACCAGGACCAGGTAGGCGTACCCTAGTGTCGACTAGATGATTTCCGAGACCAAGATCCCCGGCCGCAATCAAACTGTCAACCTACAATTAAATGCACGCTGAATTAGAATGGTATTTTACGTCATTAAATAACACAGTTTCTTAGAAACCCACACAAACATTCAAATGTGTTTCTAAAACTGAACTACTACATGCACTGATAAAAAATATTAAGGTATCACAGTAATGATGATACTTATGGAGAAAATATTAACAAAGAGCAGATAAAGTCAATACCTGTAAGAATATTACGTGCTTTAATAATTACTAATACAGCTTCGAGTAAATGGTGTGAAATACTACAGACAATTTTAACTGGCTCTACAACTTACCTAAATAACTTTTTTTATTAGTAAATTTATAGTAGTACAACAATACACAGTGGTAATTTCAGGTGTATCACCATTTTAGACTTCTTGCATTCAAACATCAACCATTTCACTTTTAAAAAATTTATGTTATAAGTAAGCATTAGTTAGGGCTTATATCAAACAAGAAATCCAGAATATACATTTATGTGCTTATATAATACACAAGTTAAAATTTGCTCACAATATCATATAAACATATTTCCAGAAAATAATTTTATAAAATTAAATATACATTCACAAGAAAACAATTTAAGTCAGCAAAGTTAAGCACTTTCACTAATGTGACAGGCAACAACTTGTATTAACTAAGTTAAGACAAGCACAAAGACATTGCTACAACAGTTTTGCTCACATACACACACAAAACAAAGGGGGAAATAGCAGACAGCCCACATGACCAAGAGTGAGAAATAAATTATAACGTATGGGAACCAATTGTAAAGAAAAAATCCACAAGTAACTGTGTAAACACAGAACCTCTAGCACAATTTAATTGAAGTTTCCAGTGATAATTCATTTAATGATCTGAACATGACTCAAAACAAGAAATAGCCAATGCAACAAACAATTTAAAAGTTCAAAAATGAACAATCTTTAATTTCTAACTTACAGTCCCTGATGTTAGTGATTTGTGTAGCAAATTCATTTAGAAGAAGAAAGTTATTTTCACACGCTTTATTTCTAATGTTTAGAAAAGGGCATATATGACTGAAGCATTACAGCTAAACATTATTTTAATGGACCTCAAAGATAATACTGTTTTAACTCATTGGTCAAGTAGCCCAAGAAATGAAAGGAAGAAATGTACAAATGTCGGGAAAAATTAGAGACAAGCTGAACTTTTGGCAGGTGTTAGGACCCAACTAGAGGTGTATTTTCCCCAAAGTCCCCACCCCTCCCCTCTGTGCTTCCCCCCTACCAACCCTTAAACATCCGATTTGCAAGCTTTTGGATTACCATTCATATCTCCGTTGTTATTTATCGCAGTGACACTTTCTATATACCGTTTTATTCCTTATATTATTCTATACAATAAAAGGTCTCTTGTTCTTTTGTTCTAAGCTTAATAGTTTACTAGATAATGGCTGAGGAATGTGAAGTTTTATTACTTTATGTAAAGTTTCTTACGAAATTTTAAGCTTAAAATTTTAATTTGCGACAAATTCTTGAAACCTTCAAGATAAAAATTGTAGAATAATTCTTTAGCTTTCCAGCGGTATAGATGTTTACATAGTTTGGATGACGATAACATGTGTATATCACTAGATTATAAGAGGAAGGCGCTACCCTTAGCTGTACTGGTGCGTGCTATAGTGGGTGGACTCTGGAGTTCAACACAGCTGGCCTACTATCAGGAGCGAGTGGGCTGGCGTGTTGAGTCATCGAAATGTCCCTAACCACCCCCGACCATAAATATCTTTACACAAGTTTACTGCCTCGAGTAGCCCGTCCTCCACAGGCTAGTTCTTGGAATAATTTTGAAGCGTGCTGTAACGTTCTAGCGTGTTTGTGCGTGATTTGATCAAACTTTCGCTTACTCTACATCATATAACGTGAAGAAGTAGTAAGTACGGTGTTAATTTTTAGTAACTGAAAAGGTGCGTATTTGCAAAATTTTTTGCAACTGCTTCTTTCACAGCTAAGAAGGTAAGGATGTTTTCAATAAGAAGAGCTAAGCATCTAGCCTGCCAGCTCTATTTGATGATGTGTCCCTCCGAAAAGGCACAAAATCTTCATTAATGAAGTTCTTTGAAAGTAGTGTGCAGGTAGATATTGATGAAACTGATACTGTCTTTGTACTTGATGGAGGATTTTTGATTCATTATGTTAGTTGGCCAAATGGAGAAATAGTTAACAACTACTGCAAGTACGTAGTAAATAACTACGGAGAACATAACATTATTATTTTTTATGGATATCCGGAGTACTCAACCAAGAAAAACGAAGAATAAACTAGATGAGCTACAAAAAAACTTCATGTGACATAAACTTCGACAAATATACAAAATGTATGATGTCCAAAGAAAACTTTTTAGGAAATAGAAGAAACAAGAAAACATTGTTACAGGCAGTAGCTTGTGAACTGGATAAAAAGGGTTTAGCCACCTACACTGCAGAAGAAGATGCTGATGTTGAAATTGTGACGGGTTGCCATAGAAAAACTGAATCAGTTCTCCAAGGTGGTGGTCGTAAGTTCCGATACCGATTTATTGGTTATATTAGTTGCCCTTACTCCCAAGAAAGTAAATATGTTCTTTTGTAAACCAAAAGGCGGTAAAGATCCAGCAAAAGTATTCTACAATGTTAAAACGTTGATTGAAGAACAACATGACATCAGAAGAGCCCTCTTATTTGCGCACGCAGTGAGTGGCTGCGACACGACATCATGCTTTTATGGTTTAGGCAAGGTAAAATCAGTTGAAATGTTAAAATCTTCGACTGAGTTAAAGAAACATGCTTTGATGTTTACAGAACATAATGTATCGAAAGAACAATTGTTAATCAGCGGAGAAAGATTTGTACTAGAACTATATGGATTGAACAAATATTCTAACTTGAATGAAGCAAGATATTTCAAGTTCACTATGATGGCAAAGAAGTCAAATTTAAGGTCAAATTTTGATTTGGCTAAAATGCCTCCAACAACAGAGGCATGTCAGCAACATATGCTAAGGGTTTATTTGCAAGTCCAGGGATGGTTGGGAAATAATTTACCACCTTCTGAGTGGTGATGAAAATTGGAGCCTGTAAGAGAAGCTGGAGGTGAGAAAAAAGTACTTAAGCCAATTCCCACACCTAAGACTTTTGCACCAAATTGTTGCACTTAGTGTCATGTTCGTGTAAATCTGCATGTGGGAACTATTGTGGATGTCAAAAGACAGGTTTACATTGTTCAGCTATGTGTGAACACTGCAATGGTCTTTCGTGTAACAATGCAACAGCCATAGATGAAGATGCAATTGATGATGATGAATTATGTATATAGGTGTTGAATCGAAAATGTTATGAATTGTTATATTTGTAAAATACATTGAAGTACTTTTTTTGTAAATAGAAATTGTGTATACAAATTACGTAGTATGGTGTGTAAATAATAGCAAATTTTGGAAATGAAACATGCACATAAAAAAGTGAATAATTCAGCAAATATCACAACAGCTAGTGGTGGGTGGTCCGTGATGCTGTGGATGATAATGATTGCTCTTTGTCACATGCTGTGAATAAGCAGTCGTGTACATTACTTCACAGCTGCCGGTTGTTGCCAGTCCGGGACACGTCAGGCCCATAGGTGGTGGATAATGGAATGATCCTCTGTGGGTTATGGTTGAAGCCCCCCGAACCAAAACTGGAAAAGATTATATAAAAATCTAACCAACTTTGTTTCTGCATTGTGAACCAAAATTGTAAGAATAATTTATTTAGTATAATTAGGAAGAATTACAAATAACGTTTTAGGTCACCGGAGCGAGCTTGAATAGGGCGGGGCAGATTGTTTAAGTCTGGGCTGCGAGAGGTGGGTGCTTGGTTTACTTATGGCCTCTAATTCCTTTCATCGTCATCCAAACTATGTAAACATATACACCATTGGAAAGCTAAAGAATCGTTCTACAATTTTTGTCTTAAGTGTTTCGAGAAAATGAAACAAATTGAAAATTTAAACTTAAAACGCATAAAAAAACTTCACCTAAAATAGTCAAACTTGACATTCCTCAGCTTATATCTAGTAAACTATTAATCCTAAAACAAAACAACAAACATTTATTGTATAGAATAGTATAAGGAATAAAATGGTATACATAAAGTGTCACTGCGATAAATAACAACGGAGATATGAATGGTTATCCAAAAGCTTGCAAATTGGATGTTTAAGGGTTTGTAAGGGGTGAAGCACAGAGGGGAGGAGTGGGGACTTTTGGGAAAATACACCTCTAGTTGGGTCCTAACACCTGCCAAAAGTTCAGCTTGTCTCTAATTTTTCCCTACACGAAACCTTTATTTCCTGGGCTAAAGGTAAGATAAGGGATGAAGGTTTCTGATTAAATAACAAAAAATAAGTAAAGCAAAGCTTAATTTATTTACAGCTGTCTACACCAAAATGCCTGAATATCACTAAAAATCAATTATTACTAAATAAATGTATCTATTAAAGTCACCAACATGTCACAAGTTAATGGCAAACAAAACAAAAAATTACTACATACATAACAGTTATAAATTTGAAACAAATTCTTAGTCATCTATACAAGCTCTCCCTTTTGTTCATTAAATGTCTCTCAACACACTCTTAAATGGTGGACACAATGTTCAAACTCAGAGCACCCCGATTGTCCTCCTGAAGTCGCAGAATGTCGTCATCGATACTACTCCTTGCAGCACACAATACTGCCACCACTAATCACACTCTTGGCAAAATCTTTCCCAGCCTGTGGTGTAGCTCTCTTATATAATCTTAATTAGGAGTCTTAAAAGAGTCTGATCAGTTGGCTGTGGCCAGTCTCCAATTGCTTATGTCTTCTTAGAATCTGTTTCTATCCCTTTAGCTGACACAAACTGTCTCAGGAAATTAACTTTTCTTTGAAAGAGAGAGCATTTTTTTTTTGGGAACAAGCTTCAATTTAACTGCTGTTACCTTCTAAAACACTTATCAAGATGTGACAAGTGCTCTCAGAATGTCTTCCCTGCGACTACAACTTTATCTAAATAAACCTGACAAATATCTAAAGGTGGTACCATTTCAATTAGTCGTTAGATTATTACTGGAGCATTGCATAGTCCGAAACGCATGACCTTGAATTGCCAAGTCCCTTTTCCTTAATCAAAACGCCAGTTTTCTCTTAATCTTCTGGGGCAACTTCACAATGCCAGTAATAGTTTTATGTCCGTGGTGAAGAATCACAGAATCATTAAGACTCAGCCAGGCTGTGCAATGAGTAATCTGAGGAAATGGGTGACTTTCCAGGTCACATCATTTAGCTGGGGTAATCGACACAAAATCTTGTAGAGCCATTGTTAATTTTAACCACACAATACAAGTAGAGCGCTGGCAGAATGATGGTTCAATATCCTGCATTTCCTTCAAAATGCCATTACCACCTTAGGTGAGGCCAGAGGCAGATTCTTGGGGGAAGGGGAAGTTTCTCGATTGGTCTGGCCTCTCATGTATCAATATGGTGGCTGCAACAGATGTTTTACCAAAACCATGAGAATGGGGGACAACGGTCTTTGATTTGATTAAATAAAACAAAGAAATAAAGAAAATCCTAATTTTCTTTACAGCTATCTATACCAAAATAAATTAATGTCACAATCAATCACCACTAAATAAATGGCTGTTAATTCATCAGTATGTCACAAGTTACTGGCAAACAATACAAATATTTATTACACACTCAATGGTTATAAAATGCAACACAAAGTCTCAGTCCTTTATACAAGCTCTCTGTTCATTAAGTATCTCTCTACACACTCACAAATGGTGGACACTATGTTTTAACTCAAGGCACCCCTGTCACTATGATTAGTGCACTCGCATACAAGATGTCTCTCGGCCAAAAACTCTTACAATCTGTGGTGCAGATATCTCATATACTCTAATTCAAGAGTCCAAAAATCTCATGGAAACACTTGTCTCTGAGTTACAAGAAACATGTTGCATCGAATCCTTTACTCCTGCCACTTGCTGTCTCAATTTCGCAACTTGCACAATAGCTGTGGCTCATAACAATATTAATGCATCATAAATACAGTTAAGACCTACCAGAACAATCTTTTACTGAAGACGACTTAAAAGAATGTCATCACCAATTTGAGAAACATTTCAGCTGTACATTAATACTGTATTGCCATTAAGTAGTTTTTTATACAATAAAATTTTGGCAAAATAATTCTAGCAACACATTAACTGTTTTCACTTGCAAATACAGGTTAATCATAAAATTCTTAAAACAAATCATAAAATCAGAACAACGAAATGGCTAAGAATAACGTAACAAATTATATACAATGTGAAAGAGAAACTTCCAAAGTTTTTTTAGCGTAGCACCAAAAAGCTATTTTCAATAACGACAGGGGCACTAATGTCTGTAGTTGCTGAAAATGGCAGCAAACCAGGCAGAGAAAGCCTTTTGTGTGCTTGATTACGCCCGTAGCGAATCAGTAGCGAGTCATCAAAGAGCTTTCCGTGGCAAGTTTAACAAGACACCACCAGTTTACAATAGCATAATGAAGTGGTATAAGAAATTCGAGGAATGTTGTTTATGCGACACAAAAGTTCGGGTTGGCTAGGCTTGCCACAACAGACAGTGGATCGTGTGACATGATGGTGCAGAGTCCCAAGAAGCCTACTTATCGGGCTAGTGCAGAATTGAACATCCCTCAGCCAACAGAGTGGAAATTTCTTCGTAAATAATTAAGAGTGAAACCATACAAACTGCAACTCCTGCAAGTCATCAGCCACAATGACAAACAGCTCCGACTGCAGCTCTGCATTGACATGCACAACAATATTGAAGACGACAACTTTGCAACCAAATTAATATTCAGGGAAGAAGCCAATTTTAATATATCTCAGGAAAAGTCAACCGACACAACACACACATATGGGGGACAGAGAATCCACATGTCACTCTCGAACAAGTCCGAGATATGCCAAAAGTTAACGTGTCTTGTGCCATGTCAAACAAGATAGTTCATGGCCCCTTCTTCGCTGAGAGAACTATCACCGGTACCACCAACCTCAACATGCTGCAATTGTGGCTAATTCCACAACTTGAAGGTGATAGCAGGGACTTCTTCCAATAAGATGGTGCTTCACCTCATTACCACAATTTGGTACAAGATTATCTGAACGAGACATTGCCACATTGCTAGACAGGCCGTGGGGCACTCGCAGACCAAGTGCTACTCCCGTGGCTACCACGATTACCAGACTTCACGCCTCAAAATTTTTTCTTGTGGGGATACATCAAGGATAGTGTTTATGTTCCACCTCTACCACAGAACCTTGCAGACTTGCAACTCAGCATTGTAGGAGCTGGTCTTACCATCACTCCTGATATGCTGGGTTGGGTATGGACAGAATTGGACTATCGATAAGTTGTATGCCGAGTGACGAAAGGTGGACACACAGAACATTTATAACTAGTGCAAAAAAAACTTCCCGAGTTTTTCTTTCACGTAGTATGTAATATGTTACGTTATTTTTAGCCATTTCACTGTACCGATTTTATGAAATGTTTCAGTGACTTTATAATTACCCTGTAATGTATAAAGATTTACACAATCAGCATCATAATTAAAAAATTATGTCTAGATTATCAGAGGATCAATAACTTTACTACAAGCCAAATAGCAAAACAATTCTCAAGGTCTTGTTGCTTGAAGCAAAGTGGCAGAACACACAACAAGTAGCAGCTGCTGTGTAAGTGCAGAAGTGCACGTTAACACCCAGTTATCAGCAAAACAATTTTTTTTAATACTTTAAACATTCCTCTACATTTTATAATGTCAATACCATTAATAACGTTTGTTTCACCAATCATGAAAGCACTGTGAATGTTGCAACACTGTAATGTGCAAAACTGATTTGTGCTCTTCTCACAACATCCCTGTGCATGTGCATGGTAAAATGATATCACCACTTTGGGAATTTTAACAGTGGAGAAGTGCACATATCAGACTGCGCTCCCAAAAGTTTACTGCAGAAACAGTTCCTTCCTTCACCTCTTGGTGGCAGCACCTACTAATGTAGCTAGTGTTCCATCCCCAAAACTATATTATATATATATATATATACACGTATATATATATAAATCTATGTATGTATAACTATACTGTAGTACTTACATTTTCGCTAAGACAATGAAACTTAATTTGGCCGTACTGGATTCAACACTACATTGACTGCCATTAATATAGGTGATTTCACTATTAATATGCCAGCCGAGAGCACAAACAACTTTTTTCTCATAACAGGGTGGTTCGGAAGTGGGGCGTCGATTTGAAAGGTCAATAACAGTCCACAAAGTCCTGGGATACTTAGTAAATTTCTTGAAGTAATGGAAACAGTTTGCATCAATACAAATGATCCAAATCGCTGGGCCTTCACATCAGAACAAATTATCACATATCAACATTAAACAAGCAAATCAACAGTAGTTGGTTAAACTGCAGCTTCCATTAAACACAGACATTGCGTTTGCATATTATTCTCAATCTCACACTCGACCACATGGCCATCATGCCAGTACTGCACCCCGAGACATGTCCACCTTCCTCCACTGCTTCTCCAGGGAAGATAACATATCCCGGCCCACCAGCACCTCCACACCATGGAACGGAAGTTCAGTTACCCAAAATGGCGACCTACCACGTGGTCAAAATTACTAGTAAAATACGTGTCCAGACTATGACTAAATATGAATTAAATATGAACTCCGGCCTAACACCTACTAAAATTATATTAAATACAAGAAAAGTGATCACCAAAATTACTAAAAAATTTAACATCATGGGGTGTGGTGGTCGAATGGTCAGACCATTGGCCCCCCACCAAGGCGATCCGGGTTCAATTCCCGGCGGGGTCAGTCCCCGAAATTTCACATGTGGGCAATGTGCCGGACGATGCCGTTAGTCGGCAGGTTTTCTCGGGATCTCCTGTTTCCCCCGCCCCTTCATTCTGGTGCTGCTCCATACTCACATCGTGTTCACCAGCGCTGACATGGGACCATGCAACATATTGTCAATAGCAATCACTATACATTTGGGTAAGCATCTCGGGGATTTATATGACCTATACATATGCCAGATACCATGTAAAATCATCAACGTAAAGCAAATTATTGACTATTTACAACTGTATCCAAAAACAATTACAAAGTGAAACATCGCAAAAGGATAAATTTGGACTAGGGAGGGATGGCAGTCAATTATTATATACATATTTATTTATTAATTTACATGTGATGGGCATTGCAAACGAAAAAAAAAATACACATTCTTTTATTACTAGAAATAAAAAACAATTGGCACATTAAGGTACACAGTGGCAATTGCCTTTAAACTATATTTTGACCGTGAGAAACTACATTTTTGGTGCTACTAGATGACTTTATAAGCTCTTGTTATAAGGCATGGAATATTTAACCAAATAAAAAAAAAAATGAAATTCAATGTGCTCAAGTGATTTACATAACTTTCTCAAACACTTTACAAGACAACATGTTAACACCCATTACCTGACCTCACGAACCGCAACAGCACAAAACGTCACATTTCATCTACACGCATGTTTTCAATTTTAATTAATGAGATGGTTGTGAAAAAAATCTGATACCACTATGAAAAATTATGCAAATGACATTGCTATGACCCTTTCTTACAAAATATTGAGGCATACTATAAAATGACTCAACAATTGCTATGCTCCATAGACATAAAACACAAATTAAGTTACATTTGTGACCGTTAAAGTTTGAATTATAATACAAGCAAAATTGGCATTTTACTGTAAATTGTAAAAGCTCTACCATTAAAACATTTTCATAATACATATGCCCTTATTAAGTGTGCAGAAAAAAATTCACATTTTGAAGCACTTGGGATCCTAAAACATGTATTAAACATAATATTTCTATAATGTCACAATATTTAAGAACATAACCCAATGTTGCAACTTTTAAACAGAAAAACCTTAATATTTTTACTTATCGAAACATTTAACACACCACATGCTCACAAGAAATGACCTATTTTTATTGTAGTAAATTTAGTACTCATCATTTTATGGTATGGAATTACAAACCAAATTCACAACTTTTTACTGTTTGTCTTTGTTTACTGTGATATTTCCTTCTCATACGGAGCTGATCACCCCTCTCTCCCACAATCATCCCATAAACCTCCAGAGATTTACTCACAATGCCTGCAGAGGCCACTCTCGATTCCCTTGGTTTGATAGGTCAGATAAACATGGATGGTAGCAAGGTTATTGCATCATGTGTATGGCAAAATAATAAATAATTTAAGTAATAGTGATTAATCATTTAAGGAAACAGAAGGTGGTACATAACTAAAACAAAACCAGTGGAAACTGTTGTAAAGTAACAATAGCAAAGATGAAGAAATGCACAATTAAAGTACGGCTGGTCCACAATATTCATGGACAATGGAACAATAAGCTGGCTTACTCGCCACAGTGAATATTTAAGGCCAGAGGAAAACATGTAATAAAATTGTCTTCTTTAAAAAAAATTCAAATTCTAAAATTGACAGCAATAAAATTATATACAAATAATTATTTTAACAATGTAGTAAGTCCATTTGCATGCAGGTAAAAGTTAATTTTAAACATTGTACTGATGGGACACCAATATTTTTATTCACACAAAAAAGTAATATATATTTTTAAATGTCCAATCTGTAGGCTAAAATACTTTAATAAAGAAATACTGTTGTCTAAATCAATGACGTAATAAAGTTAATAAAACAGAAAGATACAATGCATATTTTTAGCCTAAACTAAATATATATCTTAAAAAATTTTAATTACCTAATTAATAAACCAAATAAACATTACATTTAAATAACTAATTACAAACTGTAACAGCTGTAAAATTTTACAGAAAAACAAATTAAATTTTCTTGTTGTTGTACAAGGCAAGGGACCAGGTACGTAAACGCCCAGTCTCGATAAGTGTGTGTGTATTCTCTGAGTGCTCCCGCCGTCAAACAGTGTGGTGCGACTCCAGTGTCTTGTGGTTTAAGTGTTTGCTTGCCGGAGTTGGCAAAGTCAAGTCAGTGCAGAGCAGAGCAAGGTGCGTTTAAGTGCTCTGCCACATTCATTACATGTAACATCACGTCCAACATTCTGCCGAAAGAGGCACATTAGCGAAATTAATAAACGGTACGATGATGTTTTCTCCTTTTCAACGAGATACTCAAAATTATCAACAGGACTGATACAAATATGATAAAGTCATGTAATTATAAAGGGTACTATGTTATTTACTTGCTTGTTTTTTCTTTTACCGTCAAGTGCAGTCACATCACATTTTTGTATTGTTTAACCACACATATGTAAAGTTCTATTAATATTAAAACACGTTTTAATTTTGAACTGTGAATTATTCACACAGTTTTTAGGTCCACATATTTTCTATTTATTAAAATACATTGCTAGACATCAGCCTGCGGCAAGTCGTGTATCCTTTCGCCTACGCGTGGGCACCTGGCTTACCTCAGCGCTCAGCTCCCCCCCAGTTGTACAACACGCGGCCAAGAGTACAAATGCACTGTGGGACCATCACCTATGCTGCTTTGATATTTGTAATTCTGGTTATATGTGTTTTCTACGTCGTTTTTGTTTTTGTCTTCGTTCCGCAGTATACTCTAGTGTAAATTTTTACGTCTAAAAGTTTCAACGTTTGCTTTCGAACTCGGCATCTACCTCCTCAAACCCGAAAAATTTACGGTACTGGCCGTCTTCAGCCTATCACGTAATATCATTATTTTGTCCTTTTCACCACCTCTACAACAGTGTCTTGTTCAGTTCTCAAGCACTAAACTTATTTTTTTAAACTCAGTATTTATGTATTCAGTGTAATTTTGGGAGTGCTATGTGATGTGACTACGTGTATTTATGTTAGCAAATAAACATGTGGTCAAACCACAAGTCTCCTCAACTTACTTCTACTGGCTTTCCTATAGCCCTAGGGTGTGGGTGTGCAGGGCATCCCAAAAGAGCCAGCGTAAGATTGTGTTTTTTCAGGTGCTTCCCTTTCTCCCTTTCAAATCAGCTTCTAGAATGCTGGCATGGACATACCACGGCCACTTCTGAGTCTCGTGTTCCCGGCTACATCCTTAGTCGGGTGGTGCCCAAATCGAATCCAACTTTATCAGCTACACTTAACACTACCCACGACCTACAGTATCACCATCATGCAGCATCACTCCAGCCCACACTCTACCGGACAGCGGCATTGTGGTGAAAATGAAGGCACAAAATCTGCAAGAATGACTCAATATTTAGAAATTGATGGTTGTGGAAACTGTTTTTTACCCATTATTTTCACTTTCAAATTATGGGACAAGAATAAATAACTTGCTTAGTGTTTTTTAAGAACTTACTAGATTGTTTTGTACCACCATGTAAAAGAAGTTAATTTTGCACCAGAGTCAGTAAAACTTGAAATGTGTAATTTTTGTTGGTAATATGAAAGTCAAATCATTAACATTTTGTTGCATGCTGTAATTCTGAGGGCAGGCTGGCTGGGGCCTGTGTCAAAACACCTTGAGGGCTGGCCCATAACTCACAAGCCGGGCAGTCTCATAGTGGGAATCCTGACGAGATACATCATAGGGGTTGGCGTACGAGACTCAAGTCATGTCCGAAGCATGATGAAATGTCAATTTTTAGACCCCTGTAATGCTGTGAATACCCAGTATTCGGCCCAAGTATATAAGCGCTGAATCGACAGATTCAAGAGTTCGCTATTGGTTGCGCAAGAGGAAGGTGCAATGCTTGTGGAGAGAGATTGGTGAAGACATCTTGGTGACGTCAGAGTCTACTGGGAGGCTGCAGGCACATACCTTCGCAGCAGTATTGGGCGAAACAAGAGGACTGCTGCTGCCGGTTGTCAGACAAGGAGCTACGCGACGGGAGTCGAACCGAAAACCTCAAGAGTGAAGACAGTGGTGCACTCGGAGTGCTGCGCAGCACATGGTGAGCCATCACCACTTCGGACTGATAAGGTTGTACATTGTCACTATTTGAGAGACTGTTGATTGGATACATTATTAAACTTTTATTGTTATTTGTAAATTGATAGTAAATATTTTTGTGCTTTAATCGTCAAAGTTAATTAACGTTTCTGTGGCGCAATAGTAATTGTGTGCATAATTAAGGGTGTTGTGAAACTTATGGTTGTTTGCTATTTTGTGTATTTTTGTAAGCTTTGAGAGCTAGTAAATCAATAACTTAATTCAACTCTTTTATTTCTAATTATAAGACCTCTATTCCAAAGAGTTCAGAGAATTGCCCATCTGTAAGTTTTTGCTTAACTTGTAAAAATATATAACATAAATCAAATATAAATTGTGATTGTTATTTAAAACTGCCAGTTCAATTGAAAAAAAAAAAAAAAAAAAAGATTCCTGTACCTCCTGTCCAAGTTCTTTGAGATTATACATACAAAATTTAATTACTTAAATATACTATACTAATTACTAACATATACAAATAGTAAGCAATACACATTTATGGAACCAAAGAAACAGTGTTTTCATGATGTAGAGAAACAATTTGTGTGTGTCACAGAGATGCCAACCTCTAGCAAGGCTTGTCAGTAGCAATTAGAATCAGTCATCAGTAGTCAAACTCAAAACTTAAAATTACAAAAGGGTACAGCAACAATAAAAAGAATACACATCAGCTATACTTACTGTTGCTTTACAGCATCTAGTAAATTTATCTCTTAAATTATGCAAAAACCGTAGGCCTAGGCAACTCTTTTTGGCCACAGAAATCTTTTAACAGTTTAGCTCAAATTTATCTCAGTTTTCACTCACAAAAAAAATTTCCAAATAAGTAGCTCTGTCATTGAACCAACATAAAACTTAACAATCACACATCAAAATAATGCACATTTGTCTAATCTCATTTTTTTCACTAAACATGAATCAGCAGCACCAATACTGTGTTTTGCTTTTTCCAGGTCTTGCTTGTCAAACTAACTTTCAAAACATTTAACACCATGCGTAGACATTTTAGTTTATTCTATAAGCAAAGCACTCAGTATTTTAGTTGATAGAGTTGGTCTGAAATCTATCTGATTTTTCGTCACAGTACTGAAAATTCTTTCAACTTCAGCATTGCTATGAGGAAAAACCAAAGCTGACAGCATTATTTTAATAAGTATTGAATACCTGACTACACCATCAGTATCAACCAGCTGAAATATGAGATGCTAAGCAACATCCATTCTTGCAGCATTTGTAATATTAATGTCAAAGTAATCTGCTTGATATTTTGCAAATTCAACCTCTAGCTTTTCCTGTGCTTCTTCTTAAAGCTGGCTTGAAAATATTGTCACTAAATATTCAACAGAAGAAAAGCTAGCTGTTTTCCTACATGACACATCACACACTTCTACATGTTTTAAAAATTCTTCCTCTAAAATAAGCTTCTGCAAAATATAACTGCATGCTTAAACATAAAATTGTTTCACTGACTTACTGTAGCGAATACTGGCAGAACACTGAGCAAAAACAGGCAATATAACTTACATACAGCTGTTTCCATCATCGTTTTTACATTCATATATTGCTCACTCTTTACACAATCTTTCTCCATATCCTCTGTGCACTTTCCAATATTGAAAAACATTTCCAAGGCATCCCACTGTTCCAGTATTCTTGTAATTGACTCTAAGAGCGAAAGCCAGCATGTTGATACATGCTTGAGTATTTTGTGTATGTCAATGTCTATAATTTTCTGGCATCGTTAAAAATTTCTTCCATTTGGAGCTCTTCTGTATGTAATAAAAAACATCTACAAGAAAAGACACATTACTAATTTCCTTCAACTGCTTCGTTGCTCTTTGAGCAGCTAAGTGGAGCAAGTCACATGCACAACCTTGAATAACAATAGAGGGCTGGCATCCCTTCACATACACAGCTGCACCTTTAACAGAGCCAGTCATGTTGTTTGCATTGTCACAGCCAAAGGAAACACAGTTGTTCCACTGTATGAACGTGTGTGTCATTTCTTGATTAAGAGCATTGAAAATGTCTTGACCAGTACTATCGTCAAACTCAACAATAGAAACAACATGTTGACAATTTCTCACTTCATATCAAAATAAGTTACTACTAATGGATATAATTTTATGTCATTGTGGTCTGTACTGCCATCAGTTCCTAGAGAGAAATGTTAATCTTGCAACACCTTTACAGTATCTAGGGATGTTGGTTCTGCCATTCATTTTACTATGGCAGTGGTTTTCATTTGTGCACATCTGTACAGTTTCGCAATTTCAGAATATCTAAACATGGTCTGAAACTTTGAAGCTGCATGATCAGCTACTGCAATAGATATATTGTGTTCAACAATGAATGATGTTAATTACATTTCAGCTACTATAACATTTGTGTTGGAAGATTTAGTCAAATATGATTCAAGTGGTTTCACTTGGGAACAAAGTTTGTTGTTTTGCTCATGTTTTGTTAAGCGCACATGCCTGCGATTAACATTACGTCTGCCGTGCGCAATGCTAAAATTACAGTTGCGTGTTTTGCAGTGCACAAAATTAGGTGATATCCGTTGAAATTATACAAGGCCACTTCAGACATGATTGGAACCTCATTGTTAACACACACCACTCATTAGAAACACTGGTTTTAAGCCCTCCAACATAACTAAACATGGCTTTTCATACTTCCGTATTTCAAAACTTAACAACCGGATGTATGCAAAACTTAGATTGCGATGTGCATTGAACTTTGCTACAGAAGTTCCACTAAGAAAATTATATGGTCACCGCTTAGTGTCCCATAGTAAAAACGGTTCAATGGAAACCTTGAATGCTAGTTCAGTGCTTGGCTGGTTGAGATGTGACATTTGATGTGCTTGTCAAGGTCACCCTTATGTCTCTTAGTTCCGAGACTGTAACAATCTGGTAGGCGGCGACCGTAATAATTTTAGTACGATTTCAGTACTAATGGACTATTCATCGAATTCATTTATTTTTTGTTGATTTTATTTTAAAACCAAGCAAAATAAAATATTGAATAACTCAATGAAAATTAAATAATTATTTTGAGCAACCAGCAATTTCAGAGTTCTCATTTAATATATTTTCCTCTGGTGTCAATTGTTTATTATTGAGAGAGAGCCTATTTTGTTATACAAATAACTATTTTTCTTCGCCTGTACATACGGTAGCCCATCCTTAATTTAATTGTGCATTGCTTTAACTTTGCTATTGTTTGTTTACAACAGATTCCTATATTTTTTTGTGTGTTTATTAAAGTGTCATCTTCTTTTCTCTTCTATGTTTTAATTTGTGAGCATTTTGTGAGGTTGCTTTACCAGGGACTGTTGTTTTTGCCTAACAATCATTGGGCATTTTAAAATAATTAATTATCCTTCCATACACACCGGTGCACCAATCAGCAGTACAATTAAATATGCATTTCGTCAATATGGAATGGAGTTATTTGGTTCTCGCAGTGTAGTCAGTTGAAGAGTACTAGATACAAGTGACAGTCTAATAGAGTACAGCCGACAATAAAGATGTTGGAAGGTCTCTCTATTGTGCAAATAAAAATAAGGAGGAACAACACTGGCAACTGCTCCGGGGACTGACCAGAAACAGTCTGCCTCGGCCAGGTGGGTTGGATTCATGCTAGCATAATTCTAAATATCACTATAAACGGTGGATACAGGAATATGAATGACTTGAAAGATTCAAGCTCAATAACTGAACATTGAAGGCCAATAAAAAAGTTCAAAAACTTAAAAAGACTATCATCTCTTAGAAGGCTGTACGACTATAGGTGATTCGATAAAGTGAACACTCAAAAAGCCCTGATTAATTTATATTTTCTGCATCAACACTAGGCTTGTACAATGTTTACATTTACATTAAACTGCTCCGATAAATGTTATCTACAATATCGACTCATGAATACATGCTATACTCAGTAGTAATCTTAGTTATAAATACCTGCGAGCAAATGTCTTATAACACTGGTTTCTCTGTGTGTACTCGAACTGCACTATTACCATTACAAATCTCGCTAAATGAATGCACAGTATATTCTAACTTTTAAACTAAAACCGCCACTAAAAACACACACGACACACGCAACTCAAGAATACAAATTCCGTTCAGCATACTGCAATGAACGACGACGCACGTAAAGAGAAACAATAAATAACGTTTTTTCTTAATATGTGAAACACTGAAAAAATGCTGTTTCTCTTTCCAGATACTCAGACTGGCGATCATAAAACAAAACAACTTACATTACTATTGACTTCACATAATTTAGCAATGATATTCATAAACAGTCACTTGTAATACTTTTGAATGTGATTATCAGAAACCCATATTCTTTACACAACCGACAAACTGAATGACGTAATTCGCTTCCAAAATCCAAGCGAAGCGGCGAAAATCTAACTCTGACGCCATCCGTCGGTGAAATATTAAACTACTACTGTGGCGCGAAGAGTTAGCGGCGTGTGCCAACGATAATCACTCGGTTGCGTCGCTTTGTGCTGGCGCTAATTAAATGAAATTATACAATCAGTAGGTATGTCAGTAAGAACTTAAATAAATATTTTAAAGTATATTAAATACAGAGAGATAGTTTGCATTTGATGTGTCACTAATGCTGTACTCAAATAAGAAAATACACGGAACTACATGCAATTATTCGCTACCAACCATACAAACAATAATGTAACTGTTGTTAATGTTAACTTATGTGCAGTAACTGCCAGTTATTTTTTTCAAGGGTTAAATTTTTAGTGCTCGCTTTATTCCGAATGACCTATAAGTAGGGGGTCAGTGACGAATGTATTTATTTTTATATCTTTAGAAAGGCGATAGTTTCCATGGCTCTCTTATTGGTAGCAAAAAAGTGCATTTCAATGGTGGGGCAGTATTAAGAAAGAAGCATGTTATAGGTGTACATGTGGTGGGGTCCAAGAGGTGGACCTTGGTAGTCGCGTGAGCAGGTTGTACGATGCGGTGCCTAGCCTGCCATGAGTCTTGATATCTAAGCGGGGAGGAACCAGTCTATTAGCAGTGTAAGGCGGGAGCCTGTTGAAAGTGCTGCTGACATGGTGTACTGCTTAGAAAAGAGCCTTTTTCGCACACCCCATTGTTTTTGGTTTTCTATTTTTTTTTTTGTCTGTCATTTATTGTTTATTGTGTCATCCTCCAGTCAACTAAATTCCACATAGGAATTAATTTTGTGTTGTTTATATCCGTTCTTGTCCTTGAGCAATCTTCTGGGCTATGACTTAATTCCTTCCATGAATATCTTTATGTTTTATGTCTGTTGACCGCAGCTTACTGGCTTTTGTTCCTTTGTTTTATTGTGGGATTATTCTCCAATATGGCAACATTCGCCCGCAATGGTGTACGTAACAAAAAAATTTATGTTCACAAAATTACATTTGTACCATAACTTAAGACACCCTCAAATTACACTCTTATTTCAGAGACAAAATGTGAAATTTACACGTGATGTAAAAACTATTACTACAGCAATGTTTTTGGGAGGGCTTCTCTTAGCCTACCCATTCTGTAACGAAGGATTGACACACACATTTGTGTGAACATATAAACTGTGACAGGATACACTTATTCATTAGCTGGAGCTGCAAAACAGAAAAATCAGACTGCCACATGAAGAATAAACTAAGACAGCAATCAATTACATATGCCTGGAGGTTGCTGCCTGTACAAATTTTATTGGTATGAACAAAGTTTTATGGTGACGCTGAGAATGTTACTATTCTCAGGAAACACTGAAAGCATCAGGATTGTTGTGGCTCTTTTAATACTTAACTGATAAAAATCACTAAATACTTCTGTATTACAACTGTACAAGTTAGAATAAGGACAGATTATCTATTAAATTGTCCTGTGACCACTATTTCATCTAAAAACAAGAACAGGAAAAAGTCATGAGAGCCTTAATAAAGGATAACCACAAAAAACTGTACAATAATTAAAAATTTTGCAAATTTTCAAATTATACTAGTTTACAATAAATATTGATCATAACAAATTAGGCATGGAAACAAAGATTATAAAACTGTTATCATTACAGCCAACATGTGTCCCCTTTGCAATTAATGTGGTTTGCTTGCAAGACTATAAAACCAGGAGTCTACATACATACCCCAGCATATCTTCAAGACACCAAAGGAGGCCTAGTAAAAGTGTGAGCCACTGTCGATTTCAGACATGAAGCACGCCCCAATAGTGCATTCAACAACTTTTGCACAGCTGGACAAGTTTGCTGCATAGTTTGCCTCCGAGAAGCAGGTTGGATTTTCTGGCACACTGTTTGTCAATCTAACAGTTCTGTTTAAACTACTAGTGTAGGATGTAGTGGAAATACAAAGGTACATACATCAGTGGAGAAAGCTAACATTGATCCTAACAGATTACTCCAGAATTCATCGAGTCTTTCTTCACCACATACACAAGTCCTTCATTTCCCACTATCACACACTCAATTTACAACAGGTCCCGTGCTTAATAATCTCTAGTAGGTAGCAGTCACTTGTCATCTCCCGATGTCAGTCATTTTTGTAGATTATCACCATCAATGTTACTTGCAGCTTGCTTGAAATCTGGCCAATCTAATCTCATCTTCCAAGTCACAGGACTCCACTCGTAATTCCAAACACTCAAAAACTCTCTGACTAGGGATACATCATCCTTATAGTCATGAGGCAATTTCTGCAATTCATCTACAGTGATGAGGACAAGAAAAGCCTTAATTAAAATTCTGAAGATAACTCCTAATCCTTGCAGCTGGTATGAAATTTTATATCCCTTTAATGCAGCTGCAAGCTGACTATACGGATGGCCTTGCTTCCTTGTTATCAACAAGTGTCGGAGAGTAATAAGTGGTTTTAGTACCGTATCATCATTTTTAGGCACTTAGGCTTGCGATAAAGGCAGTAGCTGAAGACGCCACCAGGCCACCATGTGGCAAGTTTCCGCAGAATTCTAAGCACCTGCTGCTTAATGCATAATAATGTTACATGTGTACGCAGGTAAAATTAATGACCAAGTTGTTATATTCATAAAGAAGAAACATTCTGATACTGGTAATTCTGAATATATGTATGTATTTTGGAAAAAATGAACATTTTAGACTTTCATAAGCCTTGCTACAAAGAAAGTGATAATTTGAATATTAGTAATGTGAAAAAATAATAATGATAATTAGGAACTACACTTTTTTTTAAATAGAGAGCAAGTTTCTTTGAATAACTTTGTCCTTTTCCTAATTTTTTCGGCTCTGACATGCCAACATTTGCATCTGCACACACATGCACACATTCATATATTAAGACAAGTGTTTTCAGTGAAAACATTTTTGTGATATCATCAATTTTGATAAGGGAATATCATTAATTTTTTTCATGAAATTTCATCATAAATTTCTCTATCACTATGGATCAACTACCAAGGCGAGAGGCGCTTAATACTCAACTACCCATCATCGGCCAAGCTCCCGTGTAGGTCCTGACAGCTGTTTCTTGCATTTTGGTGGGTTTGGCTGCACCGTTTGGGTGCCTACAGCGCTCTCGTCGGCGGTGCACAGTGGACCACGTGACTATTTGGTGGCTCGGAAGGCTGTTCTGTATCACTATATTTCTTTGCTCTTACTCTATGCTTCCCCTTCTTCTCTTCCCTGCGCAGGCACGTTAGCTAGACTCTGGCCAGGTTGAACTAAGGTTCTTGTGTGGGCGGTCAGCTCACTTTCCTTTCTCTTCTGGACGTGGGCACTGAGAATGTAAGTACTTCCGAGCCCCTAGTTAGTGTGATAGGGTAGGTTACGGACTTGTCCCCCCATGGCGAGCAAGGCGGCTGCCATCATGTGTTGTGCTTAAATTAGTTTAATTCTTGTTATAATGTTTTTTCTAAATTCCTTTTTCGGTTGCCGTCTGATGAAAAATTATTTCTTGGTCTTAAAATGTTTTAGTAGGGTTTGCTTTTGTTCTTTGCTATTTGATTTTTCCACATGGTGTTTATTAGCTGTTGTGATTATTTGTTGCTTGATTGCCCGATGGCTTTTTGCACACACGTGTGTTGCTTTATTAACATCTAGCTTTGTACACCAGATTTCGACATTATGGAGTCCACGGAAGTAACTACCTTTGTGATGACTTGCCTAGATATTTTCTTTTTTTAGTCTATATACTTTGTGATCTTTGTAAAACTAATTAACATAATTTGTAAATTTTTTAAATATTGATTTTCTGTCTCAATGACGCTAGTAATGT
This sequence comes from Medauroidea extradentata, assembly GCA_003012365.1. Lineage (NCBI taxonomy): Eukaryota > Metazoa > Arthropoda > Insecta > Phasmatodea > Phasmatidae > Medauroidea > Medauroidea extradentata. Next base: position 37,703 of record PNEQ01119756.1, read on the forward strand.
CCACTGTGTGGACACATATTTGTAACTTGTGATTAGTAAAACTTGTTTGCTTATACATTTGTTTTCAATTTGTAATATTTTTTATAGTCCGCAACATGCGGTATGTTACAAATTTCTGCGCTACTTTGCTGTGTGCTAATACCTGCAACTTTATTTTTCATGTTTACTAAGGCAAGCAACGTTTCATTCGTTTACGGACTTCCTAAGGCTGACCTTGAGGCATTTCTCCAAGATTGCGAGGTTCAGTATGACGTGGGTTCGACGGTTGCACAGTTACGGGGTCTTGCCGTTGATTTTCTTCGTAGTGAACGGAGCAAAACGTCCAGCTTTCGTCCGCCAAGTTCCACGGAAGCACCAAGGGTGAGTAACGCTCATTTTAATGAGAAATTATTATTCCAGTCTATCCAGCCCTTGCCCCAGTTGTCCAACACCGAGCCAGCCCACGTGCTGTCATTCCTTGTGGCCGCTAGAAGGGTAGTGGAGTTACGTTTATGCTCTGATCACCACTTATTACGTAGTTTGGCTATTAAATGTTCTGGACATTTCTTAACTCTTATTACGGAGGAAATAAAGGACGAGAATGGTACTTATGACACATTTAAAACTAAAGTTTTAGCTTTTGCCTTCCCCTCACGTTTGTTACAGTGGTGCGAACATGATTTTGTTTACCGATTTCAAAGGCCAGGTGAGCCAATGCACTCGTTCATTGATTCCATTATTGAGAATGAACGTGCCCTTAATATGTTTACAGCAGAGGAAGAATTGGTAAGCATTATTTTGGAGAATTTGGCACCTCATGTAAGGCAGTTGTATACCTTATGTTTAGTTCCCAAAACCCTTCAGGATTTAAGAACGTTAGCTAGTGAAGTGCAGGGGCGTTTGGCTGCTACGTCTGAACACTGCACGTCTTTCCCCCCTCATGTAATTGCAAGCTCCACTCAACAGTTGCACTCAGTGCATCATTCGCTTGCTGGCCCTTCCCGTGTTGTCAGCAATAATGGCGGTGGGCGATGTGCAAATTGTGCTGCTAGAGGGCACGTAATTAAGGATTGTTTGCTTCAACCTGTCCCACATAAGGATAGGAAATGTTTTCGCTGCGGGCACGCTGGCCATGTTCGTGCTAGTTGTTCGGGAAACGAGTAGTGGTTGGAATAATGTGCGGCACTTCCAACCTAGCTCCTAAGCGTCCGCCACCCTGTCATAAAAATTACGTGTCTACCTCATTTTATGGTCACTCTGTTGAAGCTCTTGTTGATACCGGCGCCACTTGTCTTGTGGGGGATTCTTTTTTTGATTCCCTTCCGTCATTTATCGTGGGGCGCAAGTACAGAGTGCTCCCGGAACATTGTATGCAGGTGTGTATCGCCAATGGACAGGTAGTAAATTTAACACAAAGTGTGTTTCTTCATTTCAAGATACGACGGTTTTCGTGGACATTTCCCTTTTGGATTTTTTCTGGTTTAAGCCAAGATGTAATTTTGGGGTTAGAATTTTTAGGTCAGACTTGTGCTACCCTTAATTTTGACGATCACTCTTCAATGTTTGGTTTTGCTCCTCATATTAAAGTTGCGTTATGGTCACATAATGAACCATTTCAGGTAGCCACTGTTATTTCGAGTAATGTAACATTGTTTGAAAGTTCAAAATTAGATGAATTGCGTCAGCAATTTAAAGATGTGCTAACCACTAGAATTGGGAAGTGTGATTTGTTACTGTATAAATTTACGGTGAGTGATGATAAACCGGTGCAAGAACGCTATTTTCACTGTTCTCCTCCGAAGTTAGAGGCTTTTCGTAAAATTATTGACAAGTTATTATCTGCTGGGGTTATAACTCCCTCCACCTCTGAATACTGCTCCCCTGGATTTTTGGTGAAAAAGAAAGACGGTGGATACCGCCTTGTGGTTAACCACATTAGTATTAACTGTAAAATAATTAAGGACCCGTTTCCTTTGCCTACTGTTGAGGATGCCCTGCAGCATCTTGGTAATGCACTATACTATTCTGTTTTGGACTTGAACAACAGTTTCCACCAGTGTTTATTAGATCCCTCTTGCCGTAAATACACTGCATTCAGCACGCCCTGGAATCAGTATGAGTTTACTCGCATCCCTATGGGGGCGAATTTTGGCAGTCAGGCCCTCAGCAGGGTACTTGATCACATTTTGTCTGAATACAAATTTGATTTCGTTTTT